>MU714041.1:3772-25904 GCA_026770625.1 Nicotiana glauca
TTAGGAGTGCAATTTGATGCCTTGGTCGGATTGGGAGTGTTGGGGAAGCCCTAGACTTGAGAAATGACTCAAGTTCTGTCATTTCCCGTCCTTAGGTATATTTAGAGGCCTGACACTAGTGCGCTCGCACTAATCCTACACTAGTGAGGCAGAAGATAACTCAATTAGCGCGGGCTACTAGCGCTCCCACGCTAAGGCTGCGCTACTGACACATGCCCAGTAAAATGATCATAACTCTCTATTGACACCTCCAAATGACGAACGGTTTGATGCGTTGGAAACTAGACTCAAAGGGATTTAACTTGATATTCTATGGGTCACACAAATACTTATATAATGGGAGATATCATCGTTTAAAGTGAGGTCTTGTGTCCACTCATTTACAATTTCGTCTATTATGAAATTTTCCAACTTCAAAAGTTCCCGTTAGCCATCCGAAATCGCCCCGAGGCCCCCGGGACCTCAACCAAAAATGACAACACCTCCTAAAACATCATACAAACTTGTTCCAATCATAAAAACACATCCAACAACACTAAAACCATCAAATTTCCTCAAATCAAAGTCTAAGTTCAACTAAAACTTACGAAACTTGTATTCGATCAAAAACCCGACCAAACGATGTCTGAATGAACTAAAATTTTGCACACATATCCAAAATCATCTAACAAAGTTACATCTACTCTCGGAATTCCATTCTGACCCTCGGTTCAAAATCTCACCTATCAACCGGAATTCGCCAAAACTCAAACTTCGCCAATTCAAGCCTTACTCTACACCGGACCTCCAAATTCAATTCCGATCGCGCTCCTAAGTCACAAATCATCACCCGGAGCTAACTGAATCATCAGAATTCAATTCCGAGCCCTCTAAATCACAAGTCAACATCCGATTGACTTTTCCAACTTAAGCCTTCTTAAAAGAGACCTAGTGTCTCATTTCTTAATAAAAATCACTCCAATTAAATTTTAACGCACCCAATACCAATAATGAAACATAAGAAAGCAGAAAATGGGAAGAACGGGGTAGTAACTCACAAGACGAAGGGTCGGGTCGTCACAGAGCATCTATTAGAATGTAAGTCCACTAAAAGGTCAAAATATAATAAACCAGAATAATGAGCAAAAGAGGAAAACATGGTGCTGCGAACGCTGACAGTCACCTCCTTAACTCATATAACTCTGCCTATAATCGGCCAAAACTCGCTTCCGAGTGAATAGATACCTGCATCTGCATACGAGGTGCAGGGAGTAAAGTGAGTAGTCCAATTCAGTGAGTAATAAAGGTAAATAACAACTGAGCAGTAAAAAATCACGTAAAGCATACCATCATGCTGTATAGAAGCAGGGTACAATCCTTTGAGATAATAGTGAAGCTGTGAAATCTTTGGAAATATCTTGGCTCAGTTAAAATCTCTTTTGAAAATGATTCTTTCAACAGTTACAAAATGATTTCAAAACAGTTAGTGCCAATAAGCACAAAAAATCCGCCCCTCGGGCACAAATACGACAGTATAACATGTAAAAAGGCAAGTAAATATGCAAGATGAGCATATAAAAGTTCGCCCCTCGGGAAATATCTCAATACAGTACCAGCCCCTCGGGCTCAATATCAATCGCTTAGAACCCTATCAACCCCTCAGGCTCAGTATCAGTCACTCAGCATAGCATCAGCCCCTCGGGCTCACTCTTAGATCATATAGTACCCGCGCTCACTGTGGGTGTGCAGACTCTGGAGGGACCCCTTACGGCCCAAGCGTTATATCAACATACCTGAAAGCCTTCTCACATCATTCATAAGGCCTAAAAGCCTCCTCACATCACTCACAAGGCCTGGAAGCCTCCTCACATCACTCACAAGGACTGAAAGCCTTCTCACATCACTCATAAGGTCTGAAAACCTCCTCACATCACTCATAAGGCCTGGAAGCCTCCTCACATATGGCCCTCGGCCTCACTTAGTCCGAAAATCATCACAAGCCCCTCGGGCATTTGTAAAACAGTAGTTCTCAGCCTAAAATATCATTTAGAAGTATCATGTAAGTTTCAAATCGGGATAAAATTGGCTAATTTTGTAAAATAGTAGATATCAACAGGACTAAGTTCAAATAATACGTCAAAACAGTGAGGAAACAGTGATAAATTCCCTGAAGGGTTCAAATAATTGGCACGAAGCCCGAATATAGCAGTCAGCCAAATCATGATAATAACAAATAAGTTTCAGTCAAATACACGGTAAAATAATCAATCGGGACGGACCAAGTCACAATTCCCAATGGTGCTCTACCCACGCTTGCTATCTGGTGTGCAAGTCACCTCAATATAGCACTATGATGTGCAGTCCGGGGTTTCAAACCCTCAGGATATCATTTACAATCATTACTCACCTCGAACTGGTGAAATCTCTAGCTTGTGATGCCTTTGCCCCTCAAATCAGCCTCCACGCATGTCGAATCTATCCAAAAACAAAGCGAATACATCACAATATGCTAAGGGAACAAAGCCCAAACGAAAACAAATGATAACGGGCACAAATAAAGAAATTACCAAACCCGAGCCCTGAGCTCACTTCTCAAAACCCAAAAATTTCACATCAACGGATTCTTTATCTCACCACGAGTTCATACATATCAAAATCACAAGAATCAGAGTTCAATTGACCCCTCAAATACCTAATCTTAGCTCTCTTAAGTTCAAGCCCTAACCTCCATTTTTAGCCCATGATTTCTTAGATTTCCAGCCTTACTTCATGTAATAATACCATAGGATTGTGTTTTAAGTCCAAGAATCCTTAGCTTATCGAAGCTCCTTGAAATCCCTCTTCAAAATCGCCCACAATTCTCCAAGATCGAAGTTAGAAATGAGGAACCCTTAAAAATTCGCGAAGAAGACCAATTAAATAATCTGCCTAGACATTACCGCTTCTGTGGTCATAATTTCGCTTCTGCGGTTCCTCCCTTCGCTTCTGCGGGAAAATAACTTAACACCCCAGGCCGCATCTGCGGTCTAAAAGTCGCATATGCGACTCCGTAGATTTGGTCCCCACTCTGCATCTATGGTCCAGCCTAGCTATCCCATTTTCCACTTCTGCGACTCCCACGCCGCATATGCGGTACCGCTTTTGTGGTTCCAATTCAGCAAAAGCGGAAATACCAGAAGCAGCAAGCCTGCAATTTGCACAAGTCCAAAATTCACCCTGATAGCCATCCGAAATCACCCCGAGGCCCCCGGGTTCTCAACCAAAAGTGCCAACCATCCTAAAACATTATCCAAACTTGCTCCAATCATCAAAACACCTCAAACAACACCAAAATCCTCAAATTACATCGGATTCAAGCCTAAGTTCTTCTACAACTTCCGAAACACGCATTCGATCAAAAACCCAACCAAACGACATCCGAATGACCATAAACTTTACACACACATCCAAAATCACTCAACGAAGCTATAAAAACTCTCGGAATTCCATTCCGACCCTCGGTATCAAAATCTCACCTATCAACCGGAACTCTCCAAAATACTAACTTTGCCAATTCAAGCCTAATTCTATATCGGACCTCCAAAATCACTTCTAATCATACTCTTAAGTCACAAATCATCTAACGAAGCGAACCAAATCATAAAAACTCCATTCTGAGCTCATATACAAATAAGTCAACTCTTGGTCAAACCTTTCAAATTCAAAGCTTCCAACTGAAATTGTTCATTCAAATTTATTCCAAACCTTCCTGAAACCAAAACCAGCTATATACATTAGTCATAATACATAATACGGGAAAGTCATGCCTGAGAGCTGGCGATCAAAGTGCAAAAGTTCAAAACGACCGGCCGGGTCATTACACCAGGTTCCAGTTGTAGACCGTCCAGCAGCACCAGCTATGCCTATTGTGATTCCGATTCTTCAGAAGGCCTTGGCTCAGATCTAATCAGTTTGCACTGGCCTAGATCAGGTAGTTTCAGTCACTACTGCTGCATCTACTTCACAGGCCGAGAGAGGCAATTAGACTCCCGCCGCCCGCACACCTGAGATGGCCGTGAAGGGCTTCAGACGCCGGGGGCATATCCAGCCCAGCCAGTCGCAGCTGCTTAGGACTATGTAGTTCCTATCATGCCAAAGGATGAGAAATGTAGGTTGGAGAGATTTGGGAGACTTCAACCTCCGACCTTCAGCAGAGTAGAGGGCAAGGATGCCCAGGGCTTTCTAGACAAGTGTCAGAGGATGCTTTGTACAGCCGGTATCTTATAGACCAACGGGGTCGCTTTTACTACTTATCAGTTTTCAGGACCTGCATTTACCTGGTGGGAGGATTTTAAGAAGCGCAGGCCTGTTGGTGTAGCACCTCTTTCCTGGCAGCAGTTCTCCATTCTCTTTTTGGAGAAGTATGTACCGCAGACTCGCAGAGAGAAGCTACGTAGATAGTTTGAGTGGTTGCGTCGGGGAGACATGACTGTGTCATAGTATGAGTTGAGATTCTCTGAGTTGGCTCGCCATGCCATATTGTTGGTCCCGACAGGTCGAGAGAGGATCAGGAGGTTTGTCGACGGTCTTACTTATCAACTCCATATTCTTATGACCAGGGAGAAGGTGACTGGTGTGACCTTTGAGGAGGTTGTGGATATTGCCAGGGAGGTTGTGGATATTGCCAGGGAGATTGAGTCTGTCCGTCACCAGGAGCGAGAGGAGAGGGAGGCCAATAGGCCTCGAGGATCTGGTAGTTACAGTGGTGGTCCTTCGAGGGGCCATTTTAAGTATGGCAGAGGACGATAGTTCCGACAGGGTCAGTCTGATCGCCCAGGTTATCGAGGGTAGGGATGCTTATCGGGTGGACTGGGTGGTTATTTACTCTTAACGGTTTGGCTTATCGGTTATAGGCTTTTAAATATATTAATCCACTAGCCACCCGATAAGATATCGGGAGGATTGGTACCAGTTTAGCTCTTATCGGGCAGTTTATCGGCCTAATTCAAAGTGTGCTAAATTTGTTAGGAATCAATTCCCTGCGATAAGTTAAGAAGAAAATTGTTAGAAAATATGATAAAAAGTTAAAGCAATGTTATACAGGATGAAAACAAAAGCTTCATGCTTATATAAATGTGTCTAGAACTACGTTTCAATGGCTCATCTGAGGCAAATTCCATGC
Source organism: Nicotiana glauca (assembly GCA_026770625.1). Taxonomy (NCBI): domain Eukaryota; kingdom Viridiplantae; phylum Streptophyta; class Magnoliopsida; order Solanales; family Solanaceae; genus Nicotiana; species Nicotiana glauca. Next base: position 8,913 of record MU714041.1, read on the forward strand.
AAAAACTAATTTAACTCTTTCGTTGTTGCTTTTTACTTAGAAAAAGATTAAAATGGTAGGAATATTACCGCTCAATTCCAAATTAAATGTCAAATGATTTAGAGAAGGTACATTTGGAAAGAGAGTCAAACCTTAAACTCTACAAAATTCCCGCCAAAATTATCTCAACTTTCGGTGAGTTGACGAGATGGAGACGGTGGCTATGGTAAGAGGGAGAGGGAGACGGTGGCGAGAGGGCGATATAGAGTATGCGTTAGGGTTTCTGTTCTAATTATTTAGGAATTAGGTGTTAGAACTTAGAGATAGAGTATTGAAAGATTGGAAGACGGTATATATATATATATATATATATATATATATATATTCTCTTAATGGGTTGGCGGATTATCCGTTAAGAAAATTGAATAATCCGCCCCCAAACCGATAATCCGTTAATGAAAAAATTTCAATCCATTCCCCGTCTGCTAAACTGTTAACCTGATACTAATAAGCTATTAAGCTTTGGTTTTGGTTCGATTTTCGGGTTTAGTTCAGTTTTGAACACGCCTAATCGAGGGGCATCATCAGGTCATGGATCCCACAGTTCACACCAGGGCCATTCTTCACTTAGAGCCCTCCCAGCTTAGAGCTCATCCTGTGCTCCATCTGTTCAGGGTTCTTCTACGTTGAGTACATCTGCTGGTCACTCCAGTGCGAGGGGTTCTCATCAGTCTCCTTCTCCAGCACCTAGGAGTTGTTATGATTATGGCGAGATGGGCCACATGTGGAGGCATTGTCCCCGCCATGTTTCTAGTTCATCCCAGCAGAGGGGCCAGTCATTGGCTTCAGCTCCAGTTGCTCCACTACTACCTGCCCAGCCAGCTAGGGGGTGGGGATGAGTCATCCAGGGGTTTCCCCAAAGGTGGAGGTCGATCAGGGGTTGGTCAGGCCCATTTCTATGTTATCCCAGGCAGATCCAATGTTATTGCCTCCGATGCTGTCATTTCGGGTATTATTTCAGTTTGCCACAGAGATGCCTCTATGTTATTTGATCCCGGTTCCACCTATTTTATGTGTCATCATACTTTGCTCGCTATTTGGGTACTCCTCATGAGTTTCTTGCTTTACCTGTTCATGTATCTACCCCGGTGGACGATACTGTTATTGTAGACCGTGTGTATCGGCTGTGTGTGGTGATTATTGAGGGTCTGGAGACCCGATTTGATCTTTTATTATTGAGTATGGTGGATTCCGATGTCATTCTGGGCATGGATTGGTTATCTCCGTATCACGCTATTCTAGGCTGTCATGCCAAGACAGTCACATTGGCTATACTGGGTGTGCCATGTATTGAGTGGCAAGGTGTGACTGATTACGTTCCTAGTAGTGTGATTTCTTTCTTAAAGGCCCAGAGTATGGTTGGGAAGGGTTTTCTTTCGTATCTTGATTTTGTGAGGGATGTGGGAGCTGAGACTCCCAGTATTGATTCTATTCTAGTTATGAGAGACTTCACTAATGTTTTTCCTACAAACTTGTCGGGCATGCCATCGGATAGGGATATTTATTTTGGTATTGACCTGGTGTCGGACACTCAGCCCATTTCTATTCTGCTGTATCGTATGGCACCAGCGAAGCTAAAAGAGTTAAAGGAGCAGCTTCAGGAACTCCTAGATAAGGGTTCATTCGGCCTAGTGTGTCACCTTGGGGTGCACCGGTTCTATTTGTGAAGAAGAAAGATGGTACTATGAGAATGTGCATTTATTATAGGCAATTGAACAAAGTAACAATTAAGAATAAGTATCATCTGCCTCGCATTGATGATTTATTTGACCAGCTTCAGGGAGCGAGGGCATTCTCCAAGATTGATCTCCGTTAGAGTTATCACCAGTTGAAGATCAGGGATTCGAATATTCTTAAGATGGCCTTCAGGACCAGATATGGTCACTGTGAATTCCTGGTTATGTCTTTTGGGTTGACCAATGCCCCAGCAGCGTTCATGCATCTGATGAACAGCGTGTTCCAGCCTTATCTTGACTCGTTTGTCATAGTTTTCATTGATGATATCCTGGTATATTCGCGTAGTCAGGAGGAGCACGCAGAGCATTTGAGGGTTGTGTTGTAGAGATTGAGGGAGGAGAAGCTTTATGAGAAGTTCTCGAAGTGTGAATTTTGGATTAGTTCAGTGGCATTCTTGGGACACGTGGTGTCTAGTGAGGGTATTCAGGTCGACCCAAAGAAGATAAAGGTGGTTCAGAGTTGGCCTAGACCGTCCTCAACCACAGAGATTCATAGTTTTCTTAGCTTGGCAGGCTATTATTGCCGGTTTGTGCAGGGATTTTCATATATCACATCGCCCTTGACCAAGTTGACTCAGAAGGGTGCTTCATTTGTATGGCCGGACAAGTCTGAGGAGAGCTTTCAGAAGCTCAAGACAACTTTGATCATGGCTCCAGTATTTGTTTTGCCATCAGCTTCAGGTTCATATACTGTGTATTGTGATGCTTCGAGAGTGGGGATTGGTTGTGTGTTGATGCATGCGGGTAGAGTTATTGCTTATGCTTCTCGTTAGTTGAAGCCCCATGAGAAAAACTACCACATTTATGATTTGGAGTTGGCTGCCATAGTTCACCCGTTGAAGATTTGGAGGCATTACTTGTATGGCGTGTCTTGTGAGGTATTCACTAATCATCGCAGTCTTCAGTATTTTTTCAAGCAAAAGGATCTTAATTTGACGCAACGGAGGCGGTTGGAGTTTCTTAAGGATTATGATATCACTATATTGTATCATCCGGGGAAGGCCAATGTGGTGGCCGATGCTTTGAGCCAAAAGGCAGTGAGTATGGGAAGTTTGGCATATATTCCAGTTGGGGAGAGACCTCTTGCGGTTGATGTTCAAGCTTTAGCCAACCGGTTTGTGAGGTTGGATATTTCGGAGCCCAGTCGGCTGTTGGCTTGTATGATTTCTCACTCTTCCCTATATGAGCGCATCAGAGAGCGCCAGTATGATGATCCATATTTGCTTGTCCTTAGGGATAGGGTTTAGCATGTTGATGCTAGAGATGTGACCATTGGAGATGATGGGGTATTGAGGATGCAGGGCCGAATTTGTGTGCCCAATGTGGATGGGCTTCGGGAGTTGATTCTAGAGGAGGACCATAGCTCGTGGTATTCTATTCATCCGGGGCCGCGAAGCTGTATCAGGATCTTAGACAACATTACTGGTGGCGGAGAATGAATAAAGATATTGTGGGATTTGTAGCTCAGTGTCTCAATTGTCAGCACTATATGAGCATCAGAGACCGGGTGGTTTGCTTCAGAGGATGGATATTCTAGAGTGGAAGTGGGAGCGGATCACTATGGATTTTGTAGTTGGACTCCCTCGGACTTTGAAGAAGTTCAATGTTATTTGGGTGATTGTGGATAGGCTGACCAAGTCCACATACTTCATTCCTATCTCTACTACTTATTCTTCAGAGCGGCTGACAGAGATATATATTCGGGAGATTGTTCAGTTGCATGGTGTCCCAGTTTCCATCATTTCAGATCGGGGAACTCAGTTTACTTCGCAGTTTTAGAAGTTGGTTCAGCTAGAGTTGGGTACTCAGGTATAGTTGAGCATAACTTTTCACCCTCAGACGGACGGGAAGTCCGAACTCACCATTTAGATATTGGAGGATATGCTACGCGCTTGTGTTATTGATTTAGGAGGGTTATGTGATCAGTTTCTACCGCTTGCAGAGTTTGCTTATAACAATAACTACCAGTCGAGTATTCAAATGGCTCCATATAAGGCTTTGTACGGGGAGGCGGTATAGATCTCCAGTTGATTGGTTCGAGCCCAGCGAGGCTAGGCTATTGGGGACAGACTTGGTTTAGGATGCTTTGGATAAGGTGAAGGTAATTCAGGAGAGACTTCGTACATCGCAGTGAAGGCAAAAGAGTTATGCTGACATGAATGTTCGAGATGTGTCTTACATGGTTGGTGAGAAGGTCTTGTTGAAGGTTTCGCCCACGAAGGGTGTTATGAGATTCAGAAAGAAAGGGAAGTTGAGTCCATGATTTATTGGGCCTTTTGAGGTACTTCGGAAGATTGGGGAGGTGGCTTATGAGCTTGCTTTGCCACCAAGCTTGTCGATTATGCATTCAGTTTTCCATATTTCTATGCTCCGGAAGTATATTGAAGATCCGTCCTATGTCCTGGATTTCAACACGGTTCAGTTGGAAGGTGATTTGACTTACGATGTGGAGCCACCAGCTATTTTGGAGCATCAGGTTCGGAAATTGAGATCAAAGGATATAGCTTCAGTAAAGGTGCAGTGGAGAGGTCGTCCCATGGAGGAGGCCACCTGGGAGACCGAGCGGGAGATGCGGAGCAGATATCCTCACCTGTTTGAGGCTTCAGGTATGTTTCTTGACTCGTTCAAGGACGAACGTTTGTTTTAGTTGGGGAGGATGTGACGACCTGGCCGGTCATCTCAAGAGTTATCTGTCAGTTTTCCTCATTTTTGCTTCTTATTGCTTTGTTCATCTATTTTTTGAGGTATTGGGTTGGTTGGATTGAATCCGGATTGGTTTGGGTAAAGTTTGAGACACTTAGTCTCTTTTGAGAAGGCTTAAGTTGGAAAAGTCAAACGGATATTGACTTATGTGTTAGAGGGATCGGATGTGAGTTCCGATTGTTCGGTTAGCTTCGGGAGGTGATTTGTGACTTAGGAGCATGATCGGAATGGGTTTAGAGGTCCAGAGTAGAATTGGGCTTGAATTGGCGAAGTTAATATTTTGGTGATTTTTGATTGATAGGCAAGATTTTGGTATCGGGGTCAGAATGGAATTTCGAAAGTTGCAGTAGCTTCGTTGTGTCATTTGGGATGTGTGTGTAAAATTTCAGGTCATTTGGAGGTGGTTTGGTTGGGTTTTTGGTCAAAAGCGAATTTCAGAAGAATTTAGAAACTTAGGCTTGAATTCAATGTGATTTGATAGATTTGATGTTGTTTGAGGTGTTTTGATGATTGGAACAAGGTTGAATAAGGTATTGGGTTATGTTTGTGCTTTTGGTTGAGGTCCCGGAGGCCTCGGAGTGATTTCAGGTGGTTAACGAAGGTGTTGGAAAGTTATTGCAGCTTCAGATTTGCTGCTTCTGGTGTTTCTGCGCCTGCGGTTAAGGGACCGTAGGTGCGGTGTCGCATATGCATGAGAAGAATCGCAGAAGCGATTTTGGAAGAAAAAGTCTGAGACCAAAGATGCGGTGGAGGGCCCGCAGCTGTGGAGTTGCAGATGCGACAAAACGGACCGCAGATGCGGTTTGGGCTGGATTAATGAATTTCCGCAGAAGCGAAGCTTTGACCACAAATGCGGTACCGCAAAAGCGGGTTTTGGACCGCAGATGCGGAAAGTCCTGGGCTTTGGACCGCAGACCGCAAATGTTATTTCATTTCGTAATTTTGGGTTATTTCACCATTGTTCCCTTCGACCTTGGAGTTTTGGAACGATTCTAAAGAGGGAAATCAAGAGACTTTGTTAAGGTAAGGAATTTTGGACCTAAAACTCAATTCTATGGTAGATTTTCATGGATTTAAGGCTGTAATTAAAGAAATTGAAAGGCTAAAATGGAGGATTAGTGCTTGAGTTTAAGAGACTTCTAAAGGGGATTTGAGAGGTGATTTGGACTCTGATTTTTGTGTTCTTGGTATGTATGAACTCTTGGGAAGACAAGGAATCTAATGATGTGAAAATTTTTGAGTTTCGAGAAGTGGGCCCGGAGCTCAGGTTTTGCTAATTTTGGGATTTTAGGTATTTATTGTTTTCCCTTGGGTTTTGTTCCCTTAGCATATTGTGACGCTCTCGTTCTGATTTTGGATAGATTCGACGCACGTGGAGGCCAATTCGAAAGGCAAAGGCGTCACGAGCTAGGGATTTAGCCGGTTCGAGGTGAGTAATAATGGTAAATGATGTTTTGAGGGTTTGAAACCCCGAATTATACATCGTAGTACTATATTGAGGTGTGGCACACGTTCGATGACGAGCATGGGGTCATACACTATTAGGGATTTGGACTTGGTCCGTCTCGATTGATGATTTTACCACGTATTTGATTGAAAACTATTTGTTATAATCGTTTATTGGGCTTAATTCCATATTTGGGCTTCGTGCCAACTATTTGAACCCTTCGGGGCTTTTATTTGATGTTTCCTCACTGTTTTGACTTACTATTTGAACTCAGTCATGTTAATTTCTACTATTTTACTACTCAGCCATTTTTACTCGGTTCTGAGGTTTAAATGACGTTTGGGATGAGAAACACTGTTTTACTATTGCCTGAGGGGCTTGTGATGATTTTTGACTAGGTAAGGCCAAACGCTTATATGGTGAGGAGATACTGGTACTGATTGGAGGCCGAGAGCTTGAGATATGTGTGCCATGAGGTGGCTTTATTGATATAAGGTCGACGGCCTAGATTTGATACCACGAGGTGACTTGTTATTGCTCTTGGGTTGTAAGGGGCCCCTCCAGGAGTCTACACACACCTAGTGAGCACGGGTACCCATTATGATGTGAGTTTGAGCCTGATGGGCTATTACTGTTGTGAGATGTTGCCCGAGGGGCGGATGTGGTGTTACTGTGCCCGAGGGGAAAATTCCTATTTGTTTATGTTATCATAATTAACTGTCAATTACCTATTTTACTGGTTTAAAGAACATTTCCTTCATTTCTACTGGTTTTACTAAAATTAATTGATTTTACTACTTCATTATAGACTGCCATATGCTTTACGTGTTTTTTTTTGCTTTCACTCATTATTTATATTCGTTACTCACTGAGTTGGAGTACTCACTTTACTCTCTGCTCCCTGTGTGCATATTCAGGCGTAGCTGGTTCCGCTTCGGAGTGTTGATTTCCTCCAGTTCCTGGCGGGCATTTTTCGGAGATTACGAGGTAGCTGTTGGCGTCCGCAGCCTCGTGTCTCTACTCTTTTATCATTTCTATTTCTTACAAACACTTGTAGTAGTTTATGACTTTTAGCAGACTGTACTGTGACTTGTAGATGCTCTTCACTTGTGACACCCCGGTTAGGAATGTGTTGGGTTGAATTTCCGCATTATTCTTGATATTTCTGCTATTCAGAATTATTAAATCATGTTTTGACAATTTTATGTTGTTTAACTGTTTTAAAGATGAATTGGATTAAATTGGTTGGCCTTGTCTTCACGAGAGGCGTCATCACGACCGAGTTCAGGGTTAGGGTCGTGACAAGTTGGTTCTTAGTTGTAGCAGATTGGCCCTTCCGGGTCAGTGATGGTGGTATATATGAAATATTTATGGGCTCACTAACACCATTGTTGTCACCTATGAAGTTAATTGACCTTGTCCCAGTATGTATGGTTATTTTTTTCCTCGTGTGAAGTCTTGTCATAATTTTTGATATAGTCATCGGTCTAACAACAACTTCTTCATCATTGCCAAATTCTAGGATCTTAACATCTGGATTCTTGCTCGATTGCCCAACTCTCCTAGTTGTAGGTTTTGGCATGAAGTTAAATTCTCTGCCTTGACTGGGTTGAGATACTGGAGGTTTTGATAAACTTATATCTTCTTCTGTTTCCTCGTCTATTAAATATCTTTGCCTCTCTTAAGGCTGCTTTGCCTTTACCTTCCCCTTTGATGGCTGTTAAATAAAAAAGTTAGATGAGGTGATATACATAAATACAACTAAATAAAAGTGAAGATTAAAGATTATCATGCCACATGTCCTTGCATTATAATCTGGTTGTCCACATTTACCACAAGTCATTACCCTACCCTTTCTGGAAAAAGTCCACTCTCATTACCTTTTAATTGCCTTATTTTTATGCTTGTCCCTTTTAATCTTTCGCTTGCCAGCCATCTTTACAAAATTTGGTGGTTTCATTGCTTGGGAAGGTTCAACTTTCAAAGATATTTCACATGGAACAGGCTGCAACTTGTGTTTATAAGTCAATAAGAATGCCTCCTTTCTAAACCACAAATGCATTCCTGTTAGTGGGGCTATATTCTTATAGAGCATAGCTGCAATAGCATGAGGACATGGGATTCTACTAAGGTTCCATGCCCTGCAAGTGCACCTTCCCAAATACAGCCAGACACAATGTTTATCACTTCCCACAGATACTTTTTACCCAAAGTCACTATTGCAATTGACTTTACAACATTGAGCAAGTCTGTAAGTATTCACTGTACAAGTCTAGGTTTTTTGGACCGAATTCATTATCCTATATCTTAACTTCATCTTAGTGTATCCTTATCATGTTCACGACCTTGAGTCTTATATCCTCCAACATCCTAATTATTTACTTGAATCTAACATCCAGAATCCATTTGCTAAAGGATTCAGTTAGCTTGTTATAACCTGATTGATTCTTGCATACAATATTCAAGTAAGCTCTACACCAAGCTTGAGATGGATATTTCAAAATACCCTTAGCAGTTTCCTTTTTCAATTCTCCTAATTTCTTAAGTTGATCTTTGAATTCCTCTTCATATGTGGCCCATGCACACCACCAAACTAGCTTCTTACTTTTCTCTAGTGTTAAATAGTTTGCACCTAATAAATATGCCTGACACAAAATCTATGGTGTTTTCTGAAAGGACACTTTTGACTGCTTCAACTTTATCCCTACATATTTTTAAACCAACCAAAATAAATGTGTTTCACCTAGTGTGCATAAAACAACAAAGTAAATGAAAGTACAAATAAAATAATGCAGAAAAATTACTCTTTGCATGTCTGACATGAAAATGATCTCCTCACCCTTTTTGAGGTTCAAAGATTTCTTTAGCAATTCCATAAACCAAATCTAGGTAGCCGTTATTTCTTTGTAAACAACTGCCCATGCCAAAGATAGAAGTGGTTGCTGCTATCCTGACCAACAACAACTAGAAATATTCCCTTGGCCTTCCCCCTAAAAAATGTGTCATCAACACCAATATATAGTCTAATTCCCAAACTAAAACTCATTTTCATTACTTGAAAGCAAATATACATCCTAAGCAATCTCCTTTTCCCATCAGCAAGTGCATTTTTTGAAATATTGATAACACTACCACTTCCATGATTACTTTTCCTCAATGCAATAGCATAAGCCTCAAGCTTATTGTATTTATCAGTAAAACTGCCATCTAGAGTCTCCAATACCATTTTCTTTTCCTTTTTGCACTTTCCATGACTAATATTTAACTCAAATATCTTTTTCAAGTCAGCCCTCATCTCCCTTAGCTTATATTTTTGATCATTTTGTAACTTCCTCTTAAAGTATTGAGTTATTGTGTGATAGTCAATAGTAGAACTATCAAATGAAATGCCACAAGTATGGTTTGAATTTAGGATCTTAATTTTAATCCCTACATCCCTTTCTTGGATACTAAACAAACAAAAGGGTAGGTGTTTGTGAAAGTATACCTAACCCTATTTCAGTTCGTCCGATACCCATCCGAATCAGAACTAGAGTCAGACCCTATATCACTCAAGTTATTATCAGTGCCAACCTCATTCACAACAAAATAAGATACATTATGGTGTACAATATTGGAAATACTATGCATGGGGGGGATCACATTCATCAACAAGAAACACGTTAATTACTTTATATTCATCAGCTTGGCTGCAACAAATGTCTAATCTGCTCATCCCCTTCAATCTCATAAAATGTACCATCAGGGCCTTCAATTGTTAGTTGTTGAACCCCTAAAAACCCCATTTTTTTGTAAACTCATTGACTAAATCAACAAAAGAGAGAAGGTATGGGTCATACCCTTTCTTAATCTGCTGTAGTTTCTTTGGGTATAACACTAGTGGCTTGTAAACTAGTCAGCACCATAATTAAATATTAAGTCAACTAATACCATCTCATACTTTCGGCAAGCATGCAACAAAGAAAAGAAAGGAAAAAATAAAGCAAAGAGTAAAGGAACTAGCAAAAGAAGCATTAAAAAGTTGAATTAACACATACGACAACAACACATAGAACAACATTTATTAAATTGCACAACAAATCGACTACAATACAACTAAAAGAACAATTTCACGAAGAAAGATGGTACCTTTGAGCTAGTCAAACCCTAAATCTCCAACCATCACACGCAGATGCACCTTCACCAGAGGTGGATAAAGCTCCTAAAGGGCTGCTAGAGAAAGTTACTGCAAATGATGTGAATATAGGACTTGGTTATGTTTGTGTTAGGAACAGAACTGGGAATGAGCCTTATAAAGAAGCCCGTAGCGAGGAGCAGAGGCAGAATTAGTATTCTAATTTTATGGGTTCTAACATTTAAAAATTTTAGTATTGAACCCGTTATATTTTAAAGTTATGAGTTCATATTTACTATTTATAGCAATTTTAGTAATTTTTACATATGAATTTAGACTCCACATTAAAAATATGGGGTTAGTTGAACCCCTTAAATCTATGCTGCATTTGCCCGGCGAGGAGGTCAGACATTTCGAAACTCATGCACTTCTATCCAAGATGGTTAGCGTTCCTGTTTGGTGTACATTCAAGCAAACATCATTTCCAAATGCTTGCCGGATGTGAGGAAGATGAATTAAAAACTTGCTGTCAATTGGTGCTCTCAACATTGATGGCACTTGGTATGGCATTTAAATTTATGTTCGTGGATTTCTGGCAGTCCCAAATTACTACTAGACTTAGACAAATGTAATGTACTGATTTTGAGAATCTCTTGTCCACAACTGCAACTATTACATAGATTTTGTTACTCAGTATTTGCTTTTCACTTTAAGAGCTTTCTATTTTCTGAGAACTAAATATGATAGGAGGAATGATATAGTCAACTCATGTACTGCCACTCATTAACTTGTGAAACTTTCTGTGCTTGAGTTGCTTGCAATTAGATTTGAACCTAGATTTATGCATAGCTAAGCTGGAATTTTGAGAATTTTGGTAAACTTCTCAATGAACTTAAAGCGTTATCATACTAAAGATGGCAAATAGCAGTTGGAAAAATAAATTTTACTCCCTGTATTTACTAAGTAGAGTCATTTACTTTTGCTAGAGTTCTCACTTGCCCTGAAAAACTCTGAATCTTTGTATGAATGAAAAGACACCTAACACCTGAATTTTTTTTAATACTTGTAAGCACAACTGGGGTTTAAGTTCATACTGTTCTGTCTCCTGGAAATCTTGTTGTTAAATGGTGCAGTTTCTAAAACTAGATGCAGGTTGTCTCGCTTAAGTCGTGTTTCAGTGCTGGTACCAAGTCACTAAGATGTGCAACCTAATGTCCTGGGTTCCACTCACGAGCGAAGCTACATTGTCCAACGCTTGATCACCCTTCGTCGAATAATTACACTAGGTTCCTGTATTCATGGGTGAAGCTACATTGTCCTATGTTTGATCACTCTTTATCAAAAAAATTTTTTTACTTCTTTCAAGTTTGAACACCCTTCCTGGATTCGCCTCTCACTTCCACTAATTGTAAGTATTCCTGGGCTGTACTTGTAAAAAGAAAAAGTACTTGACACTAAAGGTGTCCCTTTGGTGAACTGGTGTTTAAATTTTGTAGCCATTTTAAAAAGTTTTGTAAATATAGTCCCATAAATTTATGACAAGATTTTTGCATCATGTATGGGTCAAAATAATACTACGAGAAGGATCATCAAACCATCGTTTAAAGACGGTCATAAAGTCATATTAGCCGAGGTCGAGAAGTCTGAGAAAGTCGTGCTCAAAATACCGAGGGGGACCGAGGTCGAGAAGTTGAGGGGAGTCACAGTCAAGTCACCAACGAGGATCATGGTCGAGGAGTCGAAGAGGGTCGTGATCAGACATTGATGATAGAACTGTAACGGCTAGTTTCCAGAATGGAATCAGGAATGGAATGTTCTAATGAATATTCCTTACCTTTGTACTATTAGGATTTTTTGAGAAAAGATCTCATATAAATAGAAGGAAGCGAGAGAGAGGAAAGACACGTGAAAATTGATTCTTGTAAGAACAACACTTTGACAAAAGATTCATTCCCGGCTTAATAAAAGACTTTACTTTTTGTTGATATTCTTAGGAGAAGCGAGGGATCTTCGACTGTTTGAGGATCTACCACCCAATCATTTTCAGGTGGAAGGTTTCTTTGTTCCATATTTTATTGCCTAAATTATTTCTCTTAATTACATGATTGCCATCAGATTGACGGATTATTGCATGTCTCACATACATTTATTGCTCTTGTTAGATATAAGGCATTTGTGCAAGGAACCACAATAACCTTTATAAATACTTTTCAACTACCTCTACGATACCAAGATTTGAGGAAATTATTCTTAACTAAGATTAACCCATGTTTAGAATTAATTATTTGAACCAAGGTTTACGTTTCTGGGTTAAACAATTTTGCAACGTTTACGGGGATCGAACCCACGACCACGTGAAGGGCAATGACCTCGCCAAAGAACAAGTATTTTCCATTTTGTTGAAATTTTTTGCTGAAACTCTTATATGAGGAGCGTTAACATGGTATTCTCAACTGCCTGCTCGCTCTATCGAAACTTTTCAAGAAATGGACGATATGTTTGTCACCGCCCATGCTGGGGCTAAGAAGCCCGAGGCGAGAGTGAACGATATATTTGCTATTAAACATCTTCCGGGAGAGGGTCTGAGGGACTTCTTCGCTCGGTTTAACCGAGTAAGGATGACCCTACTAAACGTGTCAGAAGGGATGGCAGTCGCAGCCTTTCAAAAACGAGCCGAGCAGGGATGGTTGAGGGAAACTAGAAATCTATTAAGTTAACTGATGAAGTACCCCCAACCACTAGGGATGAAATACATAACGTATGCTGTGCTGAGATCCAAGCAGATGAGGACGAACTCAATGGAGCAACTCATCGACTGACCTTGGTACATGATGAACCCAGAAAAGATCGAAGAAATGATACCAGAAGGGACATCGTAACCTAATAGGGAATAGCACCAACCGTATGTCAGAGCGGCCATTGCGTCCTCTTCCCGCCATGAAGAAGACCAATCTAGACCAAGGGCATGGACTCATCAGAATGAAAAGGTATGCCCCCTTTATTGTCCGTTCACAATTTTTATGTGTCACATATAGAGATAGTCTACACCCTAGAGAAGCTAGGAACGAAGGTAAAGTGGCCGCAGGGATGACATCCGATCCGAGCACCAGAAATTCAGACGCCATCTACGAGTTCCATCAAGAACGAAGGCAAAAAACCAAAGATTGCATTGCTCTAACGCAGGAGGTCGTAAACATGTTACGGCAAGGACACCTCAAAGAATTGCTGAGCAACTGGGGAAGGACCAACTTCGCCAGAGGACGCGAATAATACCAAAGACCATTGAAGCTGCCCTCACCAACTCGCACCATTCACATGATCATTAGTGGTGGCGATGACACTTCCATCAACATCGTGAAGTTCACCACTACCCACAAGCTCAAACGATCGATCACTGTGAACTGTATGACGTAACTCGAAGAAAGTATCATCTTCGATAAGTCGGATACCAACGGTTTGGTATTGCTTTACTATGATGCCCTTTTTATTACTTTAAGAATAAATACTGATATGAGACGTATCACGGTGGACGATGGAAGCGGCATGTGCATCGTCTATCCTCGAGTACTTGAACAAATGAGACTCGAAAATAAGATAGTGTCGTGTTGCATCATGCTAACTATTTTTAACAATGCAGTCGAGCGGATATCTAGGGAAATCACACTCCCTGTTCTGGCCGGTGGCATCACTTTGGAAACAACATTCTATATCATGAACCAAGACACAACGTACAACGCCATAATAGGACGACCATGGATGCACACCATGAGGGTCGTCCCTTCTAGCTTATACCAGGTCATCAAGTTCCTGACCCCATAGGGAATATTCAGCATACGGGGGGAACAACACACATCTCGAGAGTGCTACAACAATTCCCTAGACAGCGCAGATGCTCAAGAAATGAAGGGCAAAGAAAAAAAGGCATAACAATCAACTATGTTGAAGTCGATATGCGACGATAGTGAGGATGTCATCAGATACCCTGATATTTAAGCTGTAGGGTCGACTAGAAAAGACCTCGACCCCATTCAATTAGATCTTAACGACCACAACAAGAAAGCTTACATCAGCTGTAACTTCAAGAACCAGGTAAATTTCGTCAATTCTTAACAACTAACACAGATTTGTTTTCTTTCAGCCATGCAGACATGCCGGGTATCCCAAAGAAAATTGCCATGCACAAAATGAATATCGAGTCATTCTCTCCAGTGAGGTAGTTCAGGCGTGAGTTTAACTCCCCAATCAATGACGTGGTACGTAAAGAGGTAGAAAAAGTATTGGAAAATGGCTCCATCAGGGAATCGAAGTACCCCAATGGGTCTCCAATGTGGTTATGGTTAAGAAGAAGAATGGGAAATGGCGGATATGCATGGATTTCACAGATTTAAACAAAGCGTGCGCAAAGGATTTGTTCCCATTGCCCCATATCGACCAGCTCATCGATGCAACAACCGGGCACGAACTACTGAGCTTCTTGGATTCCTATTCAAGTTACAATCAAAGCCTTATAGTAGAAGAAGATGAGGAAAAAACCACATTCATTCCCCACCAAGGTACGTACTGCTACAGGGTCATGCCCCTCGAATTGAAGAACGCGGGGAAAACCTACAAAAGGTTAGTGACGAAGATGTTCAAGGACCAACTCGGTAAAACGATGGAAGTCTACATAAACGACATGCTGGTCAAGTCCAAAAGTAAAGAAGATCACATCAACTATCTAAGCGAAACTTTCGATATACTCAGGAGATACGGAATGAAGCTGAACCTCGAAAAGTGTGCGTTTGACGTGGTTTTAGGAAGTTTCTAGGATTCCTGGTATCAATGAGAGGTATCGACGTCAATCCCAACCAAATCAAAGCCATCGAGAGGATACCGGAATACCTAACCACTAAAAAATAGGTTCAAAGGTTGACTCGCCGGATAGCCGCCCTGTCAAGGTTCATTTCACGATCATCGGATAGGTGTCACAAATTCTTTTCCATACTCAAGAAGTACAACGACCTCTAATGGACTACATAATGCGTCCAAGCCTTGAAGGAATTAAAAGCATATTTGTCGTCACCACCACTACTTTCAAAACCAGAGCTAGGAGAACGTCTCCTCGTTTATCTCGCTGTATTCGAAGTAGCTATAAGTGCGATCCTGGTTCGAGAAAACTAAGATACCCAATCCCTCATCTATTATATTAGCAAAACATTAGTCGATGCCGATTTGAGGTATCCCTACCTTAAAAAGCTGGCCCTGACCTTAGTCGTAGCTTCGGGAAAACTTAGATCGTATTTCTAATGCCACCCATCTCGATCGTTATGACTCTCCCCTTGAGAAGCATTCTTCATAAACCCGAGCTATTAGGAAGGCTGGCCAAATGGGAAATCGAGCTGAGCAAGCACAATATCGAGTACCAACCACAAATAGCGATAAAGTAATAAGTGGTCGCTGACTTCGTCGCCGACTTCAGCGCAAAGGTATTGCCCGAAGTTGAAAAATAAGCCGCTAAAACTTCCTCCCAAATATAAGATCTCTACGTCTTGTAACCGATGGCGCGTCGAACGCACCAGGGGCTCGAGTAGGACTCGTACTCAAAGTTCCAACAACCGAAGTAATTCGCCAGTCCATAAGGTCATACATGACTAACAACGAGGTTGAGTATGAGGATGTAATTGCAGGTTTGAGACTAGCACTCAAGTACCGGGCAAGACGGTTAAAACTACATTGTGATTCCCAACTCGTAGTCAACCAAGTCACACGGACTTACAAAATCAGAGAACATAGATTGCAAAATATCTGATTGAAATCTGCAAGTTGTTGCCCAAATTCGACAAATGCCACTTTGACCGAATTCCCCGAGTACAGAACGTTGAGGTGGACAGCCTTGCCAAAACTAACTGCAGCCACCAAAAGCATCGCAACCGGAGACAAGAACGTAGTCCACCTCCTCAATTCATCGCTTGATCAAATCGAGGTAAGAAAAGTAAACTTAACTTGGGACTGGCGCAATCGTATTGTTACATATTTGCAGGACGACACACTTCCGAGGATAAAAAAGAAGCTAAGAAACTGAAAATGCAAGCGGCCAGGTACAATATCATCCACAACGACCTATTTAAGAGGACTTACGGGAGTCCTCTAGAAAAATTCCTAGTCCCAAATTAGATGCGGTGCGTCCTTGAAGAGGTCTACGAGGGCCATTGTGGAACTCATTCTGGCAATCGGGCTCTGGTCAGATGCCTCATCAGGGCGGGATACTATTAGCCTACCATGAAAAAAGAGGTCGAATACTTCGTGAAAAAGTATGAGCAATGCCAAAAGTATGCTCTGATGATTCATCAAGCGGGCGACCATCACCACTCGGTCACATCACCTTGGCCGTTTATCATATGGGAAATGGACATTATGGGCCCCCTCCCGACTGGGCGAGGTAATATACGATTCCTTCTGGTTTTAACTGACTATTTTCTAAGTAGTGTCACACCTCCTTTTTACGCGCCTAACCCAAGGGTTATGCATAAGGAAGTTTTTTCCAATTTAAGTGACAATATTCGAAATGGGATTATTTATTTATTTCAGAGTCGCCACTTGGGAAAGGTTTGGCTTTTGGTGTCCCAAGTCACCGGTTTATCTTGAATCCCAATTCGAGGAAAATATTCGACTTTCCAAATGAAGTCTTCGAACCAGAAATTCTAAGTAAGGAATTCTGTTGACTCGAGGGAAGGTGTTAGGCACCCCCGGATCTCGTGGTTCTAGCACGGTCGCTTAAATTATTGTAATGGCTAAATATCTGATTTTAAAACATGTTCAATACTATAATGCAATTTTAAATCATTTACCGCGTTTGGTTTTTTTTTTTTAAGAAGAAAGTGAACATTGTTATTGAGGGGCCCCGCAATTTCATTTTTTATTTAGCGAGGCTTGTAGCATTTTTTATTTAAAAGGATAATCCTAAAGTGACTACA
>MDKF010981690.1:0-27465 GCA_026770625.1 Nicotiana glauca
TATCATGTGACCAATTAATAAAAGAATGCAACAAAATTCTTAAAATTGTAAAATCATTTTATTTGACATTTTTGGGATAATTTGCTTAGGGTAAAAATCACGTGCTCACAGCGCCTTGTTTGGACGTCCATGGATACACTACATGAGAGCGGTACCATCCCCTCTCCATCAGATGATAAAATTCCCAACAAAGGATGAGATCAAAACCGTCTATGGGGAGCAACATACGGTAAGGGAAATGTTTGCTATACACGATGTACTGCTGACGCCCGCATTTCTACTCCCAGAAAAGCTAATGGGTGAATCAGACCTCGACCCCGATCGGGTTTGACAAAAATTAAATCAGCATCACGTGTCCACCCTCGGGCAGTCATAATAAGCCGACCCCAAGGTGCCGCCGGCCTGCCATGCTTTAAGGTACATCCACTTCTTTTATTTTATTTCAGGATAAGAACTAACCCCCATGCAGGCACCCAGCCCAAGAGATCGGGACACTGACGCTATCAGAAGAAATCAAGACCCCCAAAGCACACCCGTTGCACTCTTTTCCTTCGACCGGCTTTTTTATCCCAAAATAAGGAAAGGGTTTTTACCGGAAAGGTTTTTAACGAGACAATGGCAGCAAAATTGCTAAAAGGGGAAAAACTCCACAGGGTTGATCAAAGCCACCCTAACGGCCAACCTATAGGCGGCGAAGGGCATTCCCTCTTGGATCCGCCCAATCCAAAAGAGATGGAGAAATGACAAAGCAAAAGTTCCTACGGGAAGACAGCGTATAGGGTCGAACGACCAATATAATCAAAATCCGCCAAAGCGGAAGCATGTACTATTATCGGGAAATCAATCATAAAATATCCATTTTTCCCGTGAAAGGGAAGGAAGGCTCCCTCTCGAAGTAAAATAAATCATCAAAGCAACCATATTCGGCAAAAACTAAGTCGGAAGCACAACCATGCATGTTATGCCGATGAATCGAGGAATATCTTCCAGCATCTCGAGTAATTCAAACTCGAACAAATCCGATATACTCGGAGATTTAAGTGGTTCAGCACCCCTACGGACCCCAGGGTCGAGACTCCGAGCTCACGAAGCCCTCGTGATACGGCTCCAAGTCTACAAAAGGCGGTATTCAAGCCTAAACTCGAACAAATCTAATATACTCAGAGACTTAAGCGGTTCAGCACCCCTATGACCCTAGGGTTAGGACTCCGAGCTCACGAAGCCCTCGCGATACGGCTCCAAGTCAACAAAAGGTAGTATTCAAGCCTAAACTGATCCGATAAACTCGGAGACTCAATGTAAGCAATTCGACAACTTAAGGGTCGGAACTCCGGGCTCATCAACCCCCAAAAAACAACTCTGAGCTCACTTGAAGTTGTCTTCAAGCAAACTCGATGACCCGAAGGTTGTCGCCAATCGCCACGCGCTGGAAAATTCGAAACTGTAAGACCCTAGCGGGAATCCTCGGCATAACCAAATATATTCTAAAAACTGTAAGACCTCAACAGGCATGACAAACTGTAAGACCTTAACAAGCATGATAAAACTGTAAGACCTCAACAGGCATGAAAATCCCGATAATTAGGCTATACGTTGCATTTGTAAGACTCCTTAAAGGGCATACCCTCGATGTAGACACCTAAACTATCACTAAGGGATCAAAAATGGCCACAGCTAAATGCACACGACTATGGTCAAAACGGCTGACACAGACCAAAAAAGCAACTCGAGGACGCCCGACTTTTGCTAAAAAATTACAGGTCATTAGTCCGATATACTTCAAAAAGAACCAGTAAAAACAGGCATCCCTCCATAGGCAAAAATGAGCTCCAAAAATGTTGGCTCCAAAAATGCAAGAGCGTCGATCTACTCGACCTACGAGCTATGAACCTTACAAGGTGCGCCAAACACCGCAAACAATGACTTGAAATCGAGGTTCCTCTGAAACTGACGATGGGTCATGCAAAATTACTAACAGAAGACCTTAATGAGCGGATACAAAGCCTACACAAAGACCACGGGCAAACAATAGTGTAAGAGCCATTTTTGCCAGCTAAGCAAGCCTACGAGACACATATTGAAAGGTCTCTACGACCGGACAGCGTAAGAGCCATTGTCGCAAGCTAAAACATCATGACAACTTGAGCATTAAAGTGAGCTCAAATCATAACCCAATTCAGAGACCAAATCCAAAAAAAAATTGTACGAACCCTATGGGTCACATATCAAAAGGTCTCTATGACCAAGCGGAATAAATGCCATGATCGCTGGAAATTCGATGAAAGCTAGGGGTCGATTACAGCTCAATTCACAATGCGATTCGAAGACTGGACTCAGAAAAGTGCAATATGCCTAAGGGCATGACATAAATACCACAATCTCCAGAAGTGCAGTAAAATCTAAAGGTCAACTACAGATCGAATCACAACACCGACCCGGAGACTGGGCCCGAAGATTGTGATACGCCTACGGGCACGGCATAAGTACTACTATCGCTAGGATTTCAATGAGATTTAAGGGTCGATTATAGCTCAGATCGTAACTCGACTCGGAGACTGGACCCAAAAATTATGAAATGCCCAAGGGCGGGGAGTGAAATCCGTCATCGCCGGCTAGAGAATCAAAGAAACTTAAGGGCCGATTGCAGCTCGAATCGCAGCGCGACTCGAAGACTGGCCCAAGATAGTTAAAGCACAGTATGCCTAAGGGTATAGCCCAGATAACACCCTTATCAGATCTCCAGGCCACTCACCTGCAATATAAAATTCAACTAAGAGCACAAAGGGCCGCCATCTTCCACCCATATAGGCCGGGATAAGTCCCGAATGGCAACTACAGCTCGGGTCACAAATGCGACTAAACCTAAAAGACAGCCAAAAATAACAAAATGCCCAAAGGTATAAAATGAAAACAACTACTATCTGCCCGTACGGGCACAAAGAAATTAAAGAACAGGAAAGGTCGAGGCCAAATCACAACTCAGAGGCCAAGCCAAAGCAGTCAGGCCAAACACGAAAGTCCTAAAACCTGTTCACACCAAAAAAATCATGCCAAAACACCTTTGGTCAGTTCCGAGACCACTAAGATCCCTCCGAGCAACCTAAACCGGCCCGCCCGGTCGAGATCAATGAGCAAAGAAAAAGGTACCAAAGTTACAAAATTACAAATTTGTTCTTATATATTGCGTGCAAAAAAAAGAGGGCACACTCTCCATCTACAGGCATACTTCGCGTACATCAGAAGCAAAATGACAAAATGGCAGAATTAGCACTCCACACCAAAGGAAGCCATAGCTCACCAAAATTTCATCCTCTACAAGAAATGGTCAGGCACCACGATTATTCTCCTTAATCAAGCCAATTCCTCTAGGGCAACGGAACCCCTTACGCCAGCATACTCGAGTACCCCTCCCCAAATCTACAACGAACACATTCCTTGATTCACTACACTCAGTTAAAGGCTCACTCTGATCCTCCTTGGATGTCAGTGGCACCCCTCGATTCCTTGGTCATACCCGGCCGATCTTTGACGCTGACACAAATGAAGTCAGGCTTTGAGGGACAAAGACCCCATCCAAGGCATCTGCCCCCTTGGAGTATAAGCCCACACTTGAGCTCTAAGCTCCCCACGAGCCGCTCTGGCAAGATCAACATCACCCTTAAGGTACTCCAAAAATCCACTCTTTTTCTGCGGCTGATATAAAGGAAAAAAGAGGGGTTAGCCCTAAAGACATAAGGGGAGAAGTACACATTACAAAAGGCCACCTACTTTATCAAATAGCTCCCGTATTTTGGGCCCGTCGCCGGACATAAAAGGCCCTAGAGGCAGTTGGCTTAGTTAAGACATTCTCCTCAGAAACACGAAGCGGCCTCGCCTTGGTAAAAGGCTCCGACATACCACATATCTCATTATCAACTTCTCCCGCCTGGAGATCTGCAACCTCTATAGGAGGCGCATCCACACGCCCGAGGAACCATCCGACGCCAACAACGCCCGCAATGGAGGAAGGAAAAAATAACTACTGAGTTCACCATTGTCGAAGACTGAACTGGTGGAACACGGGGCATGCCGCTCGAAGGACATCCTTTCATCCCTACAAGCAACTAACAAGGGCATCGAAGGCGTGGCACCAACGCCCGAAAGGAATTATTGATACCCAATCTTTCCCTATCTATTTTTGTACTCAAAATATTCTCAAAATAGCATTTACATGCATATATAAGTATGCCCAAGAATTTTTGACATTTTTCTAGTTGTTAAAAGCTTTTAAAAATTATTTTTTATTTGTTTTAACAGTACAAAATCCAATAATTATTCCCAAAACAATGATTTTGGCGAGCAATTTATTTCCTTCCTCATATTTACATCACAATGTAATTAAGATAATTTTTGCATATTTTTATAAATCTATTTGATATATTAAGCTAAAATTGCATAAAATTGCAATTATAGCCTATATTGTGATTAATATCATCTTAAAATTTTAAAATTGTTCCCAGTATTTTTAAATTAACATTTATATATTATTAATCAATTTAGTGCTTTTAATTGGTTTTAAAAATTATTTTAACTATTTTAATTAAATTAAAAGGGAAAAATTGGCTATTTAATGTATAGCCCATTTACATTCCAATTATAGCCACATTACAGCCCCAATTTGAACCCAATTTCAACCAGACCAATTTTAAAATTAACCCAATCCATAACCCAATTAAATACCCGACTGGATTTCCCCCCTTTAATTACAGTCGTTGATCTAGAAGATCAACGGCTTAGATTAACCTTTTCCTTTTTAATTCACCGACTACCCCCAACCCTAATTCATTTCTACCCTTCATCCGCCCTTGAACCCTCAAACTCTCTCAAACTCTCTCGAGGTACTTCGGAACCCTAGCCTCCCCTTACCTTTTTCCACCATATTTTCACCGGAGTCCATGGCTTCTCAGTCCATGGACAGCCTATACTCACCTCTTACATGCCTGTTGCTCGAAGGTTCGAGGCTAGACCTCGAGGGTCTTCACTCAGACCTTTACCAATTCGAGGATTCCGGCCATCTCCGGCCTTACTCCGGCGGCTCTTGGTCTTTTGAGCCTGATTCTGACCTCATCCCACTTAGATCGGACATTTTCGAAGCCTTTCTCATCTCTAGGGTTCATCTTAAACCCTAACTATCGAGGTTCTCTTCGATTATTTTTAGATCTATTACATGTTTGTAATATCGCTTAAGTTTCTTAAACGTTTTCTCCAATTTTCTTTCAAAAGTTACTTCTTTTCAATCAGGGTTTCTGGAAAAGGTTCTTAAAAATGTTTATGACTCTTCTTCTTCTTTTCTTAGTGTGAATCGATCCCTGCTATGTTCTTATTTGCTCTTTTCTGACTCGCATTTTTTTCGTGTGTTCTTATATTTGTTGTATTATGAAGTTTTTCTATTGTGCTCTGTTCTGTTTCCTAATGGTTTCAGTATCATGCTCTCACATGCCTATTTTATGTGTTTCTTTACTGTGTTTTTCCTACTGAGTTTTAGTCCTTTGTTTGCCTTTATCGGACTTTGTCTGGGTTCTTTCTAGATGTGTTTCATCGACTGTTTCCTTAAGTTTACACTACCTGAACTCGTTTAAATTCCAATCTCTTCTTGAAACTTGTTCCATGTACTTCAAATTAGCTTCTATGCTCTATTTGCCTTGAACCTGCTATTGTGCTTGTATGTTTCTCATGAGACTCTGAAAGAGGTCTCTGAGTCTGTTTCAATAGCTTGCCTTCTCATCTTTGTATCGAATTCGAGTTTAAAAACCCTAGGATTTTGGGGTTTCTTTGGCAAGTTTGGTTTTATGTTTGGACAGGGGTTCTACTTTGAAACCTTTAACTCTCAGACTCACTCCGAGTTTATGACTTGAATTTGAAATTTTTCTGCGTTTGTGATTTTGAAACTTTCTTGCTAGTCTCTCGTAATTAGCATGACATTGTTCTTGCTTGACATGTCTATGTGTTTTATATATGAGAACTACTCTTTCAAAGGTTATGCCAACTGTTAATTGATTCTGAATCCCTTTAATGTTGCTTACTTGATTGTTACTGATTTTCCCTAAATTAAAACTCTCATTTACCTCTTTTTTGACTCGAACAAGGCTTTCAACTTGGTTCTTTTACTAGCTGTTTTACTGATTCCCTTTCCTTGTTTTCACAAATCAAGTACCACTGGACTTTTACCTTAAATATCTTCTATGTATTTACCCTTATTTGTCTGCTCTACACAAGATATTTACTTGATCTCCTTCCTTAAATAACTTCTGCGCATTACCGTTTAAATTTGAACTCCTTAATTAAAGGAAGTCCATATACTGATTGATTTTAATTGGTACAAAGTTCCATAATAACTACTAAACTATGATTCTTGCCTTATTTTCTACACCTATTTTCACTTATAAATACCCTGCTCTTTCATTAATACACACATGATTTTTAAGCATATAGAAATCACAACTCTCTTCTAAAACCTACACTCTTGCCTCTTAATTGCACTTTGACTTCCACAAGTCTATTGTTTCTCCCTACTTGCTTCTTTGAACTGGTATGCCCTAAATTTAATTTTAGTATCTCTCCCGACGTGTTTATTTACAATCTTTGCATCTATGCTTGCCTTCAGTTCTCTGCAAAGTTAATTTTAGAGTATATATGTGTTGTGCCTATTCTTTCTTTATTTCCTTGTTGATAGCATAAACAATTACTCTCATACCCTCATTACCCTATGTATGCTGAGTTAAGGTATGGCCTGGTAGCATCCCAATTGCTTTCCAGGGTTGAACCTGACCTTCAATAAGGTCCTAACTCCCAATTTTAAAGTTGATAGGCTGGTCAGGGGTGTGCCAGCAGCCCAGTTGCTAGGCATGACCACTAGCCTGCCATGGTCTCCCCTTAATTCCCTTTCATTGCACTTACACTTACTCCTAGTCTTTAGGTCCTGCCCCTTTCTTATGAGCCTTGCTTTGGGAACCTTGAGTTCCATCTGAACTTGGATATTTGAGGGCTGGCCCTTCCACACTGCACTATAATATGTTCTGTAATGATATTTGGGGTGTAAACATTGCCTGGAACTCTTGAAGTTCCTTGGAACTTTGACACATCCCAAATAAGAGAAAGGCTTTGAAAATCCAATCCTAGAAGTTGGTTTATCTCATATTATTAGACTTTGAGTCTGGATTAGGCTGATTAGACATAGATGTAATTACTGATGTATTTTATTATTTCTTTTGATTCATTTGGTCTGTAATAAACTTTGTAATAACTACTGGGGTGTAGTAAAAAGGAAAGGGATTGAATGCATGCCAAAGGAATAGAAATCATGTTTATAGGTTATCACTTTCAATTCTGCACTTCACATAGATACCATGTTCATAGGATTATTACTATTTCAAATTCTACATTTCACATAGAAATCATGTTCATAGGATTATTACTTTCAAACTCCGCATTTCCACATAGATACCATGTCTATAAGATGTATACTCTTTCAATTCTGTATTTCACATAGAAATCATGTTCATAGGATTATTACTTTCGAACTTCGCATTTCCACATAGATACCATGTCTTATAGGATTTTTTGTACTTCGTATAAGTACCATGTCAATAAATCGATGCTGAAGCTCTATAGATAATTTTCCTATAGGACTTCCTGTATTTTTGCATGTGCATTTGTCATTAGTCAAATCTACTTATAGGATCTAAAAATAATCAATCACATATAGACGACCTGCCTATAGGATTTCTGCATAACAAAATCAGTAACGCCTAGAAAGCATGCCTATAGGAGTAATCAACTAAATCTGAATTGCCCACTCGCCTTTTAAATCTAAAATCAGTGGTAATTCATCTAACACTCGCAGAACTCATGATCTTGTAACCAATAATAACTTTTTGCAATCAGTTTGTTCCCCCTCCCCCCCTCCCCCCATCTCTAAATTAATAGATATCATGCTTATAGGTCATGTTTAACACAGACAAATAGTTAAATAATTAATCAATTGCCAGTTTTCTACAACTACATCTAAACAGGGCTAATTTGGACTCCCTATCTGGGAAATATATGATAGATCAACCTATCCTACGCCTTAATTTAATTCAGACTAAACTAGTATGTATAAGACATGCTAAACAATTTGTTTCTTTAAGTGAGGAGGCCTACTTGAGCCTTTAATTGTTCTTATTTCCCCATTAACTGCTTTATGTGTTTTGGTTGTCGCCCTAGAATTTTATCCTTTTAAAACCTCTGAAAAGCCAAGCTCCCTCCTTTAGGATTAGTAGTCCTAAATGCCTCCGGGATTGATAGGTGGGACGGGTAATAGCATGCAGTAGGTAACAATACCATTCCATGCTTAATACCTTAACGGGGTGGGAAGGGTAGACATGGAGATAATGATCACACGATAACACCATGCGTATGATTGGTTACCTATGTTGTGTGGATGATCCATGTATTTTACAAACCTAGGACCTCTTTACTTTATGTAACTTTGTTTAATATCAATAAAATTATGTCTTTTCAACTACCCAAAACTCCTCTTTAATTTTATTGCATTTCTCCTTTTCTTCTAAATTTTTCTTCATTGTTTATTCAATGTCTTGATTAATTTTCTGCATTTAGACTCTCCCCTCAAACAAATTATAGATCTTGATTCCAACATGCTTGTCATGTATCTATTTGTAATCCTTATGTGTGAAATTATTTGTATACTTATTTGCATTAAAGTCACAACATAGCATGGCCGGGAACCACACTAGTGCATCTTGAGGGGTGCCTAACACCTTCTCCTCGAGATAATTTCTAGCCCTTACCCAAACTCTGGTTTTCAAACTCAAAACCCTTAGTGTCCTAATGCACTTAATCATTAGGTGGAGGCTATTCAATTCCAAAAACCCAAATTCCCAAACAGGAATAGAGTTGTCTCCAAAAAATGTCGTAAACCCGATTTTTCGAGAAAAAGGGGGGCGTCGATAGCATGGCGACTCTGCTGGGGATTCTTTAGGCTTTTACCACTTCATGTTATGTGTGACTTTACTGCTTCTTTTCTTCTTTATTTAATGCCTTTATTCGAAACTGACTTGTCTTTTTGTTTCTTTTTCTTTAACGCTTCCATTTACTGTTTTCCTTCAATACCGTTGTAATTTTTTTTTTTTTGAGAAATTATTGTAATCATTATGAACGTGAAAATACGTGATAATTTGTTTCATTATTGTAATTGCATCTTCAACATCATATTCTACTCGTGCCAAACAAATACCATAGCAACGCTTGATGAGTTGTTGCGGTCTTCCAATATTATTACCCCCTAAATTTTGCAAAGGCATATTTGCGGTAAAACTAGTCGATCAGCGGCGCGGTCGACGGTTCCGTGCCTTTCCCTCTTGAGTTGTCCGCTCAAGGGTACTGGTCTAGCACCCCGTAGAAACCTTATTCTATTTAATTGTACATGCATCACTGTCAAACCTAGTCGAGTCAGTTATGTTGTCCACATAATGTCTCTTTAAGATAGCCTTGTCTAAAGTCCACTGGGTTTCCTTGGAACCCAAACGGACAACACCATATTTTGTGCATTTATTTGGAAAACTGAATGTTGTTTATGCTAATTATTGATTTAAATAGTCGAGTCCGGTGGGAGTAAGGGTCTAACCCTTTTGTTTTGCAAGAAATGGCTGACAAAGTTCCCGACTTCGGTATGGTCAACATACCCTCACTCTTGCTGACCTGGTGGAGGAACCTCCCATCAAGTAACCAAATCAACGAATGGAAAGAGAGAGCCACTAGAGCTAGTAAAAAGCTGGAATATCTGGAATACAGTCTGCTAGAACTGGAAGGAAAAGAGAGGAAAAGAGTCACCGATTGCCAAAACGCTGAGGAAGGCGAAGGAGAACGCCTGGCAAAGGCATTTTTATTGGAGAATCTACGTGAGCTGGAAGATTTAATCAACGAGAGCATTCAACCTGGGGAAGGTCCTTCTGGGACCAAATAGATAGGATTCATTTCTTTTTGCTATAAAATGTAATAAGGCCAATGGCCATTAGTGACATTTTACTTTATACAATTTTAGTGTCGTTTTGAGATTCGTCTTATTTTTATCAATAAAATGAGGCATTTAGCATTATAAGTTCTCCAAATCAACTTGTCGCTCGGCCTACCTCGGGCACAATAAGGCACCCCAATTTAGGACACGATTCATATTCATATACTATGTGTTTAAATATTGCAATATTTTTTCTCGGAATCCGTACTAACTTGTTACCTTTTTGTTTTTTACTTTTATTTTATTCCCCTCCCCAAAAGGTTAGTTCATGCACTCTGGCATCATTATCCAACTCCATAAGATCTAAGGGCCATCCACCTCCTCCTCCTCCAAGTCCTATCAAAAACAAGAGCAAAGCAAAAATGGAAGATTTGAACAACGTCAGGAAGGAGAACTCGGTTGAAAGGGTAGAGGTTCCCCAGGGTATTCAGGTGTCCAAAGAAAGTGTTGCCCAGCTCGAACAGAAGTTACTGAAATTTCAAGAAGAACTAGACCAAGTTCGGAACTTGGCGAGCTTGTCATACTCCCTCACTACTCCATACGTCAACTTTCCCAATGCTCAAAACACCATACCTCTACAGAACATCCCGAAGCCGCAGAAACAACCCGCTACTCATAAAAATTGCAACACATGTCACAACAACACTCTACTCCTCATCCCTGAACCACCAAATGATCATCCCTACCACACTCCCATCTATGTGGAAACCCTACCACAATACACTCAACCCATTACAAACACACCAGAGTCTGATGACAAAGACTCTCTTATCAAGAACCTGGCTGCCGAGCTCAAGAAACTGACTAGCCGAGTCCAGGGTGTTGAAGGAAACAAAGTTATTAAAGGACTGAATTATGAGGATCTTTGCATTCAGCCAGACGTCGAACTTCCCGAAGGGTAAAAACCTCCTAAGCTTGAGATGTTTGACGGCTCAGGTGATCCTATAGTGCACTTAAGGACATACTGTGATAAGCTAGTCGGCGTAGAAAAAGATGAAAAGATTCGCATGAAGCTCTTCATGAGAAGTTTGAAAGGCAATGCGCTTTCTTGGTACATTAGCCAAGATCCCAAGAAGTGGACAAGCTGGGTAGGAATGACGTCCGATTTCATGGACAGGTTGAGATTCA
Organism: Nicotiana glauca; assembly: GCA_026770625.1. NCBI lineage: Eukaryota > Viridiplantae > Streptophyta > Magnoliopsida > Solanales > Solanaceae > Nicotiana > Nicotiana glauca. The sequence goes on from MDKF010981690.1 coordinate 11,186, forward strand.
ATACAAAAAATGCGCCAAATGTCTTCTACATCCAAAATCTGAAAAAGAAACCTACTGAGACATTCCGCGAGTATGCTACTCAATGGAGATCCGAGGTTGCTAAGGTCAGGACGGCCTTAGAAGAAGAACAGATGAACAGATTTTTCATCCAAGCTCAAGATCCGTAGTATTATGAGAGGTTAATGCTGATAGAGGGCCAGAAATTCTTCGACATCATCAAGCTAGGAGAAAGGATTGAGGAAGGCATTAAAAGCGGTATGGTCACTAATTTCGAGGCATTACAGGCTACCAACAAAGCCCTACAATCTTGTGGCATATCTAAGAAAAAGGATGTGAGTGTCGTGATGGTTGCACAGAGATCCAAGTCCCCAGTAAAATACCAAGCCTACCCGGTACCCCCTCTCACATACCAGCCTATCCCCAATTACCAAGCACCTCCGCCCCCTTACCAAATTCCATCACCTGTTTACCAATCATCTCCATCCCCCACATATCAACCTACCTCACCAAGATATTCCCAACCTGCACCCGTCTACCAAGCCTATAATGCTCACTACCAATCACCTCAAGCCCTCCAAAACTTCCCCAGGCTACGCCTTAACTTCGACTGTAGACCTCCCAAGCAATACACCGCCATCGCCGAGCCAATCGATCAACTATATGAAAGACTCAAAGTAGCCGGCTACGTCACCCCAATCCCTGCCATAACTCCAGAAAACCCTTCCCAATGGGTCAATCTAAACAAAATATGTGCGTACCATTCCGACATGAAAGGGCATACCATTGATGAGTGCCGATCTCTGAAAGACAAAATCCAAGCTCTAATTGACAATAAAATCATCGTGGCCAAGGAGCCTGCTCCTAACATTCGAAACAATCCCTTGCATGATCATAAGGGTAGAGGTGTGAATATGATCGAAGTAGAAGATGATTGGGACCCCAAAGGATCAATTGGATTGATTTCCGAAGGTGACAAGCCCAAGAAACCAATAGTCACACTAAATCCAATTGTAGTCCAGATCCAGCCTTCTGGGGATGCTGAAGTAAACATGTCCATGCCTCTCGAGTTTGAAACACCGTCATCCGCAAGGACCACAGAGCCAATTGAGGTGGAGTTTGGGTCTCCAAAAGTACCATTTAAAGTTCATGTGTTGCCTCCTAAGACAAGAGTGCCCATTCCTGTAGCAATGTCAGTCGTAACGCCATTCCATACACAGGCCATTCCTTAGGATTACACCGCCGAGGCAAGAAGGAAGGAAAAAACTAGGTCTGGAGAAGCAATTGCAGTGCAGGGTATGACCAGGACTGGTAGAATTTACACTCCGAAGCACTTAGTTGAATCAATTAAGCAGGCCTCTAGACGGCCTATTGTGAGCACGTGATTTTTGCCCTAAGCAAATTATTCCTAAAATCCAAACAAAATGATTTTTCTTTATTTTTACAAATTTTGTTGATATTTTTGCATTTTTTGTGTTGATTGGTTGCATGTCAATTCATATGAAAATACAAAAATATACTTGGGATTTGTTTAGGATTTAATAGCTTAGTATTAATTAGGGGTTAATTCGTTTTAGAACAAATATGAAGAAAATAACAAAAACATTTCACTATTGTGTTTTAATTGTTAATTTGTCACGAAATAGTTTTAAATAATTTTAGGAGTTAATCAGTTTAACTTTGTAATATATCAGGACTTTATTTTAGTTTTTTTCATCTTTATAAAATTAAAAAAAAGAAGACAGCAAAAGCAAGTAAAAATATAAAATGAAATACAAAAATAGACAAAGAAATAAAAGAGAAAAACAAGAATAAACGGTCTTAGAAAAGATTTGAATTAGGCCAAAATTGATTCAGCCCAAACCAAAAACGCCTAAAAACGGACCAAACTCAAGCCCACTCCCAGCAACCCGGCCTGCCCTTTAAAGTATTGAAACAACGTCGTTATGGGCCAGGTCAATCCAGGCCATCCATCATTTTCCATCCAACGGCTCCTAATGAATAAACTTATCTAAAGCTTAGAGACAGAGGAGTCTCTTCCTCGTACCCCCCTCTCTCATCCTCCTCGTACCCTCTGTCTTCTCCATCACCCTAACCCTAAAAATTCGCCATTATTGCCGGCGTCCAACTCCCACCAAATGAACACCATAGCATCACCTCACCTCCTACATCCCCAATCCACGGTCGGTATCTTTCGAACGCACCCAGAATCCTTCGAATCTTCCTTGCAAAGCATGAACCCTAGCGCCGCCATGATTCTCCAATGGCGGCGCCGCTTATACTTAGCCCTAAAATCTCACCTAACAATCCTTATACCCTGTTTAACACCAGGCCACAATCACTTCCCCTTGAACACTCTCCCCGTTTCTTTAATTTTGGATCTTGAAGTACATAACCCTAGCCTTGGCATCTTTTCCTTCTCTGAGTTTTAACAAGGATGAAGCTCGATTTAGCTATGAAATAATATTATTCGTCTGTTTTGGGCAAAGAATAAACGACTAATATCATTTTGGAGCTCAAATCGGACGTTTGTTGTAATCAAGTTCAAATTGGTAAGTCTTCTAGTTCAAGTTTGTTTGTTTATTTTTGTTCTTCATTTAGGGCTGTTATTCTAAGATTGGTAAATCTTTTAATTTTCTGATTTTTTATCTTGATTTGATTCTGTTTTGTTCCTGTTAGTTCAAGTGTTTAAGTGTTAGTTTAGTTTTGATTATTTCAAATTAATAGTTTAGTGGGACTTGCCGTTAGATTTGTGATGCGTGTGTTTGTCTTTTAATAGTAATAATATGTTCGTTTAGTTGTAATTTGATTAAGGTTAGTTAGGCTTTTAATAATTTGATTTTGTGTTTCGAATCAGTAGTTGTTTAGTAGTTGTTCAATAATTAGTTTGTTTAGTAACTGTTCGATTTAGTTTAATAATTGATTTTGTTCTTTAAGTTCAGTGTTTTTTTTCAAGTAATTGTTAGTTTTAGTTTTGTTAATTGGTTATAGATGGTTTAGTCACTAGGATTGAATATAGTTAGTTTAACTCTAGTAAAGGGGTTTGGGTTGGTCAGTAATTTCAAGAAGGTTTTAGGGGTAGTTTAGGCATGAAAAAAGGTAGTTTTATTAGAAATGGTAAATTCAAAGCTAAGGTAAGGGTAGTATAGGTATTGTATAGGTGAAAAAACACCCTAGGGCCTTCTAGAAAAGGATTTTAATGTAAGTTTCAGACTTTTAAGAGCAGTAACTTGAATAACAAGTCAAAATTGGAGGTTTAATAAGTAAAATCTAAAATTAAAAGGGATAGAAAATGAGTAAAAACTTCCAGAACCTTCTGCCCCATTCTTTGCCTATAAAAGACACCCTAATGCCTTAGAGAACAAGTTTTCCATCCTCCAAAAATTCCCCCAAAAAAAATCTCTCTAATTTCAGATTTGAATTTGAAATTCAAACCTTCAAAAATCCAAAAACAATAGAAAATCAGTAGAAAATCCAAAATATTACTGTTCCATTAAATAATCCTAGTTAATTTTGATTTCTAATTGCTGAATTCTATTCTTCTAGTTCCAGCAATTTCAGAGATTCATTAGTTTGAGTTTCGAGCAATTTTGAGTTTGATTGTTTGGTTTTGGTTGAGTTGTGGTTTGCTGAAACTTTCAGAAGTGTTTGAGTACAATTTCGAGTCAATTTGAGTTCAATTAAGTTGCATTTGGTTATTTGTTGAGTATTGTCCTTCTATAATTTATCCCGGGATTTTCGAGAAGCTGTTTGATTCAAATTGGCTCATAGTGCTGCTGGTTGTGACTGTTGTTTGCCAAAACTGCTCACTGACTTTCTCCTTCTCTTTTGCTTAATTCTAGGTACACGTTGGTGTATTTTGATATAATTTCTCCTGCGAAATGATAATACAAGTGATACGTGGTGCTAAATGAAGTTCACCTACTGCTTTTGTTAATTTGTTTTAATGTAGTTAGCATAAATGCTCATAAATTTAGTTTACTGCTTTATTTAGACATTGCTATACCTGTAATAAATTAGACTGTTAAACTTTGCTTTTAGGTCTGTTAATGTCATGTTAGAAAAATATGATAGCTTATGTTATTTTAGTTAGTTTTAATAGTGATTCTATATACATCTGATAATTGATGTTATACTGCTGTTAAGAGCCGCCTAAAGCTGTATGAGATGTCATTAACAGGAAAGGCCTTGCTTAATGACAGTAGCTTGTAGAAGTGTATGTTTTCACGTTTAATTTGATTTCAATTGGTAATGTGAAACAAGTATTGATTTTAATACCATAACCTTCAGCTGGAAGTCCAAACCAATGTGAATATGAAGCATAAAATTGGCTAGTGTAGATACTGTGAATAGATAGCAGAAATATGCTCTTTGATAATAGACTGAAAATGGATTGCATGTTCTCATTGTTAATTCCATTTTTGTTTGAGAAATTAAAGTTTCAATAATAAAATTCTGAAAATCTTCCTGCTTAACGTCTGGTATTCAAATCCAATATTGAATTTGTTAAAATGTATAAGTGTGAAGTTAAAACGCTTATTAGATTCTAGGTTGGTAATTAATTAATATTTGGCCACATATGTTTAAGGCCCAAAATAATCACTGTGGGCCAAACCCATTTAACAAAGTATACTAGGAATAAGGAATTGATTTACACATGTGAGTTTGAATTTCGAATTAGGTAGCGGGTTCAAGCTAGAAGGGTCTTCCCTTTTGTTTGAATTCGGACTTGAATTCGGGGCTCGAATTTATAAATGTGAATTAATTAGCCTTTTAGAGACAAATAATAAAAAATAAAAAATAAAAAATAAATTAGTTTGCTTTAGGTTGGCCTTCTAATAATAAAATGAGACGAGCCTCGCCAAATCAAATATACAATTGCGGGGCCCTCATTAATTACTTAATTCCAAAAATACTTAGAATTCGGGACGGGCCGTTTAGAGAATTTCACGGCCGTCCAAAAGATAACAACACGTTAGTCACTTTAGACGCGATTTTAATAAAATTACATTCCTAAACTCGGGTTTGCATTTCATGCGACCCTAAATCCAAATCCGAAAACGTTGAATAAGAATGTGTCGAGGATCCGGGTGCATTTCATGTGACGTGATCCGAAAACACGTTCTTAAACGACGTTCACTTTCTTAAATAAAAATAATAATTGAAAAAAAGCGGTGAACAATTCTAAAATTGCACAATAGGATAACATGTATTAAAATCAGATATTTTAGCCAAATATAGCAGTTGAGCGACCGTGCTAGAACCACGGAATTCGGGAGTGCCTAATCCATTCTCCCGGGTTTACAGAATTCCTTATCCGAATTTTTGGTTCGCGACTGTAGTACAGAGTCAAACCCTTTCCTCGATTCAGGATTCAAACCGGTGACTTGGGACACCATAAATCTCCCAAGTGGCGACTCTGAATCTTAAATAAAAACGAATCCCGTTTCGATTGTCCTTTAAGTGGAAAAACTCTTTTTTTTTATTATACCCTTCACGGGGTGTAGTAAAGCTTACGGAAAAAGGAGGTGTGACACCTATTAAAACTGGGCCTGATGATCTCTGGCGGAAGATACAGGCAAAAGAATGCTCAGTTGTGGACCAATTAAATAAAACACCAGCGCAAATCTCCATCCTAGCTCTGCTGCAAAGCTCCGAGACACATAAGAATGCCCTGATGAAGATACTAAGTGAAGTGTACGTACCCAGCAATATAACTGGAGGAGAGATGACGAACATGGCCGGGCAGATATTGGAGAGTCATAAAATCACTTTCCACGAGGATGAGTTGCCCCCTGAAGCTTTAAGCCACAACAAGGCCTTGCACATCACTGTGCAATGCGAAGACTATTTCATCACCAGGACTTTGATCGATGGAGGGTCCAGCCTCAACATCTGTCCATTGGTGACCCTCAAGACATTGGGGAAAAGTCTGCATAAAATCAAGGATGGGACTATCAACGTCAAAGCTTTTGATGGTTCCCAAGGGTCCACCATTGGGGAGATCAGTTTATGTCTGCAAATGGGACCAACTTGGTTCGATGTTGATTTTCGAGTAATAGACATCCCAGCATCATACAACTTACTACTGGGGAGACCTTGGATCCATGCCGCTGGAGCTGTAGCATCAACCCTGCACCAGGAAGTGAAATTCGAGTGGAATCACCAAGAGGTGGCTATTCATGGTGACAGAAGTAACCCCATATACAGTTGCCAAACCATCCCAGCAATTGAAGGAAGAAGGGAATTAGGAGGAGAAACCTACCACCAAATTGAGCGAGTCTACGCCGTAGACAAAGACAAGTGGTGGGATAACAAGATAGAAAGTATCCTGAATTGGGGCAGGTATGAACCTAGCAAAGGGCTCGGCAAGAACCTCCAGGGAATCACTAAGCCTATCAAACTAAAGAAGCATGGCACCACTTTCGAGTTAGGGTATGCATATACTTGGGAAGAATTCCAGAACTGGTCGCCACCATGGCGCGGCCCCTACTATCTGCTGGAGCACCCGATACCCCACCTGGAATAGACTTTCCAACTGGCAGACATCTTATATGGGTCATAGGAAGAAGAAACATTGGCGGCGATGAATAATCTGTTCTTGGAAGAAGATGATATGGACTGTCATGTCATTTTCTAGGAGGAAGGGAAGGAAGGCCCTTCCATACAAGCTGTGAGCCAAGGAGCGCACCTCAATAATTGGTCCATCAGAACCACCAAGACCCGGAACGCTTCGGGTAGCAAGGCTGAACAAAGCACTATGCATTTCTCTTTTACTTTTTCACTAGTTGATTTCCCTTCAGTATTATCTTAAAATTTTGAAAATAGCGTCGATGTTCAAAACAATTTTGGAATTTATCAAAGTATTTCAGTTTCTTATAAGTCTCACTCTTATTATTTTTCTCTGTCATTTATTTTATTTTTACACAACATTACTATTACTTATCTTGATGAACCAACGAATGTGACATGCGACAAGGTAACGCAACAAACGGATATAGACTCGGAAGAGGATGAGATGCCAGAAGAGGTCATTAAAGAGGTCGAAGACTTTGAGAATAGACCTAAGTCTAACCTGGATGAAACTGAGGTTGTCAACCTGGGGAATACAGAGAATTTCAAGGAAATGCGCATCAGTGTTCACTTGTCACCGTCAGAAAAGGAAGAATACAGGGAGTTCTTAAAAGAATATGAGGACATATTTTCCTGGTCGTATGATGATATGATCGGTCTCAGTACATCTATTGTATCTCACAAACTGCCAACATATCTAACATGTCCGCTGGTAAAGCAGAAGCTCAGAAAGTTCAAGCCAGACATGAGTTTGAAAATCAAGGAAGAAGTTACCAAACAAGTCAAAGCTAAGGTCCTCAGCGTAGTGGAGTACCCAACATGGTTAGCCAACATTGTGCCAGTGCCAAAGAAGGACGGGAAGGTCAGATACCGGGACCTCAACCGGGCCAGTCCGAAAGACGACTTCCCATTGCCGAACATACACATCCTGATCGACAACTGCGCCAAGCATGAGATACAGTCATTCATCGATTGTTTTGCCGGATATCATCAGATATGGATGGACGAAGAAGACGCGGAAAAAATGGCTTTCATCACACCGTGGGGAATGTATTGTTACAAGATGATGCCATTTGGATTGAAGAATGCTAGGGCCACCTACATGAGGTCCATGACTATTATTTTCCATACACAAAGAGATCGAGGTGTATATAGAAGACTTCATCATCAAATCCAAGAAAGCCACTAATCACATGGAAGATCTGAGGAAGTTCTTCAACAGACTGAGAAGGTACAACTTGAAACTGAATCCCGCCAAATGTGCATTCAGGGTTCCAGTTGAAAAACTGCTTGGGTTCATCCTAAGTCGATGAGGAATAGAACTGGATCCGTCAAAGGTTAAGGCCATTCAGGAATTGCCACCGCCAAAGAACAAGAAAGAGGTTATGAGTCTCCTTTTGGGGCTCAACTGCATCAGCTGGTTCATAGCCCAGTCCATTGTCATTTGTGAACCAATCTTCAAGATGCTAAAGAAGGACGTCGCTACTAAATGGACTGAGGACTGCCAGAAAGCCTTCGACAGAATCAAGGAATACCTGTCAAAGCCGCCAGTCCTGGTTCCGCCCGAACCGGGTAGACCGCCATTGTTCTACCTTGCAGTAATAGATGGGGCATTCGGTTGTGTTTTGGGACAACATGATGAAAAGGGGATAAAGGAGCAATCCATCTACTATCTCAGCAAGAAGTTCACCCCGTACGAGGCTCGGTATTCCCTGTTAGAACGCACCTGTTGTGCTCTGACTTGGGTAGCTCAAAAGTTGAGGCATTATTTCTGTGCCTATACGACTTATCTTATATCAAGGATGGATCCACTGAAGTACATCTTTCAAAAGCCCATGGGCAAGCTAGCCAAATGGCAAATCTGGCAGAGTGAATTTGATATTGTCTACGTAACCCAGAAAGCGATCAAAGACAAGCACTAGCCGATCATCTTGCCGAAAACCTTGTGGGCGGAGAATACGAGCCTCTAAAGATGTTTTTTCCTGATGAGGAGGTCTCTTTCATAGGAGAAGACATTACAGAATCCTATGATGGCTGGAGAATGTTCTTCGATGGAGCAGCAAACTTTGAAGGAGTTGGCATAGGAGCAGTTCTAGTATCAGAAACAGGTCAACATTATCCGGTGTCCACCAAACTCAGGTTCCCGTGCACCAACAATATGGCCAAGTACGAAGCTTTCATCTTAGGGCTCAAGCTGGCCATTGACATGAACGTTCAAGAGTTACTAGTAATCGGGGATTCCAACTTGCTCATACATCAGATTCGAGAATAGTGGGCAACCAAGAACTCCAAGATACTCCCATACTTGCATCACGTACAGGAGTTGAGGAAGAGGTTTACAAAGACAGAATTCCGGCATGTCCCCAGAGTTCAGAATGAGTTCGCCGATGCATTGGCCACTCTATCATCCATGATTCAGCATCCAGATAAGAACTTCTTTGACCCTATCCCGGTAAAAATCCAGGATCAACCCGCTTATAGTGCCCGTGTCGAGGAAGAAGCAGATGGAAAACCATGGTTTCATGACATTAAGAAGTATCTGTCAACAGGAGAGTATCTAGAACTTGCAAACACTACTCAAAAGCGCACACTGTGGAGGTTATCCAATCACTTCTTTCACAACGGAGGAATCCTGTACAGGAGGACTCCCGATTTGGGATTACTAAGGTGTGTCGAAGCAAAGGAAGAATCCAGGTTATTGGAAGAAGTTCATGCAAGGACCTGTGGTTCGCATATGAATGGTTTTGTCTTAGCCAAGAAGATACTCCGAGCTGGATATTTCTGGATGACTATGGAGACGGACTGCATCTAGTATGTTCGAAAATGCCATCGCTGCCAGATTTATGCAGACATGATAAAGGTGCCTCTTAACGAGCTCAAAGCAACAAGCTCGCCATGGTCGTTCGCCACTTGGGGAATGGATGTCATCGGACCTATCGAGCATGCCTCATCAAACGGGTACAGGTTCATTCTAGTGGTAATTGATTATTTCACCAAATGGGTTGAAGCAGCATCATATAAGGCAGTAACCAAGAAGATTGTGGCAGACTTTGTCCGCGACCGCATCATTTGCCGGTTCGGCGTCCCAGAGTCAATCATCGCTGATAATGGTTCAAATATCAACAGTGATCTGATGAAGGCAATGTGTGAGACGTTCAAAATTAAGCACGGGAACTCTATAGCCTACAGACCTCAGATGAATGGAGGTGTAGAAGCGCCCAATAAGAACATCAAGAAGATACTGAGGAAAATGATAGAGAAACACAAGCAGTGGCATGAGAAGCTATCCTTTGCTTTATTGGGATACCGTACCACAGTCCGCACATCAACTGGGGCAACTCCTTATATGCTTGTTTACGGTACCAAGGCAGTCATCCTAGCTGAAGTAGAGATTCCCTCCCTGAGGATTATACAGGAAGGAGAACTTGAAGATGCATAATGGGTAAAGAGTCGCTACAAGCAGTTAGCCCTTATAAACGAAATGAGAATGAACACAATTTTCCATGGTCAATTGCATCAGAACAGGATGTCCAGAGCCTTCAACAAAAGGGTTAAACCGAGGCAATTCACACCGGGGCAGCAGGTGCTAAAGAAGATTTTTCCGCATCAGGATGAGGCCAAAGGAAAGTTCTCTCCTAACTGGTAAGGTCCGTACATGGTTCACCGGGTCCTAACAGGAGGAGACCTCATACTCACAAAGATGGATGGGGAAATTTGGCCAAAGCCAAATTAATTCAGATGCAGTCAAACGCTATTATGTGTAACCATTATAATTTCTGTATGATGTATTTGAAATATGCCTGACCTGATTCCCGTTCAAGAGGGGATACGTAGGCAGCCCTATGGGTTCGGTCACAATTCAATAAAATTTTCATTTCCCCCCGATATTGGAAACTAGGGCAGAATTTTGAGGAGGACCCTCAAAATTCCGAAGTTGACCTTCGCCATCCATCGCGCGTAGCCGTTAGAGGCACCAGCCCAGTAAACTGGGGTAGAATTTTTATGAGGACCCTCAAAATTCCGGAGCAAAAGAGGTCGCAATATCTTGAACCGCGTCGCAGTCGTTGGTTTATCTAAAAGAAAATCATTTTTTTATTTTTATTATTATGTATTTACATCATATTTATAAAATTATATTACCAAATCATGCATGGATACTATCAGAATTGCTTTGTTCAGCAACGCTGCCAGTGAAAGCAACAACCGAGTAGGACGAGCGCAGTCCACGGGAAGACGAACTAACCTTCCCCCTTGACAAAACTCACGATATTTCTTTGAATGCAGGCACCCCAAAATATAGAGCTATCAGATCTGGTTACATACTCGTATTTTGTAGGAGTACAACTCTTAGAATCATCGCTCACTTACAAGTGATATCCGCACGTGACCTCCCCAGCGGCCACAAGGACAATTAACTATCAGCTATCACCTCTCAGCTAAGAGATTTCGTTTCACCTTTATTTATTGCGTTGCATAAGGCTACTTTTCTGCCTTCCGAGACTAAGCACTATCTCCATCCTGCATTTCCTTGCATTGAATAAGGCTACTTTTCTGCCTTCCGAGACTAAGCACTGTCTCAATCCCGCATTTCCTTGCATTGCATAAGGCTACTTTTCTGCCTTCTGAAACTAAGCACTGTCTCCATCCTGCATGGCCAAAATATCGCCACCTCTTATTTGCATCGGCTGAAATACCACCAGCTTTATTTAAACCTTGCATGGCTGAAACATCGCCAATTTTGTTTAAATCCCTCATATCAGCCGAAAGATCACCAATTGCATTCAAATCGTTACATCGGCTAAAATATCGCCAAATTTATTTAATTCTCGGTATCGGCTAAAATATCGCCATTTATATTTATCATTCATGTCGATTGAAATATCGCCATTTATATTTATCCTTCATATCGGCTGAAATATCGCCAACTTTATTTAATTCTCGGCATCGGCTGAAATACCACCAAATCCTGCATTTCATGGGCTAAAATACCGCCAAACTGTCCAAGGGCATCATTGTTCGGAGGCATCATTTTCATAGCCCGAGAACGCCATGCCATGGCCTGAGGACCCCGCTTTATATTCTGCACATCATTATTCAAAAGTATCATGGTTCATAGGCACCATTGTCATAGCCCGAGAATGTCATTTCATAGCCTGCAAATCCTTTATTATGCACTTCATGGCCTAGGATGTTATGGTCTGAGGACGTCATCCTAACCGTCCAAAGACAACATTCATGGTCCAACGGGAACTTGCATCACGTCTAAATTCATGCAAGATATGTTTGTATTGCACATTTGCAGGTACATCAGCTGGCAACGACCGTCACAGCAGGAGCGATCTCGCTCCGGTTCTCGTAGCCCATCAGTCCCTGACCATCTTTCCCAACCTAAATATTGCGTCCGTCTTTTTCAAAACCTCCATCGACATATTCTGTCGATGAATCCTGAACTACATATGACCTGATTCCTGTAAGCCCAGGGATATGTAGGCAGCTCAGGAACCAGAGCTCGGTCAAAATCTTTGCAATTCGTTTATCTCGAACAAAATTGGTCATCATATTTTTACCCGATAACTCTTTCATCCTTCCCGGATAAAGAAGGGCAGCTGTTGATACCCAATTTTCCCAATCTATTTTTATACTCAAAATATTCTCAAAATAGCATGTACATGCATATATAAGTATGCCCAAGAATTTTTGATATTTTTCTAATTTTTAAAAGTTTTTAAAAATCATTTTTTTTATTTGTTTTAACAGTACAAAATCTAATAATTATTCCCAAAACTATCGTTTTGGCAAGCAATTTATTTCCTTCCTCATAGTTACATCACAATGTAATTAAGGTAATTTTTGCATATTTTTATAAATCTATTTGATATTTTAAGCTAAAATTGCAATTATAGACTATATTGCAATTTTTAGCATCTTACAATTTTAAAATTGCTCCTAGTATTTCTAAATTAATATTTATATATTATTAATTAATTTAGTGCTTTTAATTGGTTTTAAAAAATTATTTTAACTATTTTAATTAAATTAAAAAGGAAAAATTGGCTATTTAATGTATAGCCCATTTACATTCCAATTATAGCCACATTACAGCCCCAATTTCAACCGGCCTAATTTTAAAATCAACCCAATCTATAACCCAATTAAATACCCGATCGAATTCTCCCCTTTTAATCACAGTCGTTGATCTAGAAGATCAACGGCTCAGATTAACCCTTTCCTTTTTAATTCACCGACTATCCCCAACCCTAATTCATTTCCACTCTTCAGCCGCCCTTGAACCCCCAAACTCTCTCAAACTCTCTCAAGGTTCTTCGAAACCCTAGCCTCCCCCTACCTTGTTCCACCATGTTTTCACCGGAGTCCATGGCTTCTCAGGCCATGGACAGCCTATACTCACCTCTTACATGCTTGTTGCTCGAAGGATCGAGGCCAGACCTCGAGGGTCTTCGCTCATACCTTTACCGATTCGAGGATTCCGGCCATCTTTGGCCTTGCTCTGGCGGCTCTTGGTCTTCTTAGCCTGATTCTGACCTCATCCGACTTAGATCAGACATTTTTGAAGCATTTCTCATCTCTAGGGTTCAACAGAAACCCTAACTATCAAGGTTATATCCGATTATTTTTAGATTTGTTACGTGTTTGCACTATCGCTTAAGTTTCTTAAACATTTTCTCCAATTTTCTTACAAAAGTTACTTTTTTCGATTAGGGTTTATGGAAAAGGTTTTTAAAAATGCTTCTGACTCTTCTTCTTCTTTTCTTGGTGTGAATCGATCCCTACTATGTTCTTATTTGCTCTTTTCTGACTTGCATGTTTTTTGGTGTGTTCTTATATTTGCTGTATTATGAAGTTTTTCTGTTATGCTCCGTTCTATTTCCTACTGGTTTCAATATCATGCTCTCATATGACTATCTTATGCGTTTCTTTACTGTGTTTTTCCTACTGAGTTTTAGTCCTTTGTTTGCCTTTACCGGACTTTGTCTGGGTTCTTTCTAGATGTGTTTCATCGACTGTTTCCTTAAGTTTACACTACCTGAACTCGTTTAAATTCCAAGCTTTTCTTGAAACTTGTTCCATGTACTTCAAATCAGTTTCTATGTTCTATTTACCTTGAACCTGCTATTGTGCATGTATGTTTCTCATGAGACTCTGAAAGAGGTCTCTAAGTCTGTTTCAATAGCTTGCCTTCTCATCTTTGTATCGAATTCGAGTTTAAAAACCCTAGAATTTTGGGGTTTCTTTGGCAAGTTTGGTTTTATGTTTGGATAGGGGTTCTACTTTGAAACCTTGAACTCTCAGACTCACTCCGAGTTTATGAATTTAAATTGAACTTTTTTTGCGTTTGTGATTTTGAAACTTTCTTGCTAGTCTTTCGTAATTAGCATGACATTCTTCTTGTTTGACATGTCTATGTGTTTTATATATGAGAACTTCTATTTCAAAGATTTGCCAACTGTTAATTGATTCTGAATCCCTTTAATGTTGCTTACTTGATTGTTACTGATTTTTCCCTAAATTAAAACTCTCCTTTACCTCTTTTCTGACTCAAATAAGGCTTTCAACTTGGTTCTTTTACTGGCTGTTTTACTGATTCCCTTTCCTTGCTTTCACAAATCAAGTACCACTATAATTTTTCCTTAAATATCTTCTATGTATTTACCCTTATTTATCTACTCTGCACAAGATGTTTACATGATCTCCTTACTTAAATAACTTCTGCCCATTACCGTTTAAATTTGAACTCCTTAATAAAATGAAGTCCATATACTGATTGATTTTAATTGGTACATAGTTCCATAATTACTACTAAACTATGATTCTTGCCTTATTTTCTACACCTATTTTCAATTATAAATACACAGCTCTTTCATTATCACACACACGATTTTTAAGCATATAGAAATCACAACTCTCTTATAAAACCTACACTCTTGCCTCTTGATTGAGCTTTGGCTTCCACAAGTCAATTGTTTCTCCCTACTTGCTTCTTTGAACTAGTATGCCCTAAATTTAATTTCAGTATCTCTCCTAACGTGTTTATTTACATTCTTTGCATCTATGCTTACCTTCAGTTCTCTGCAAAGTTAATGTTAGAGTATATATGTGCTATGCATGTTCTTTCTTTATTTCCTTGTTGATAGCATAAACAATTGCTCCCATACCCTCATTCCCCTATGTGTGCCTAGTTAAGGTATGGCCTGGCAGTATCCCAATTGTTGTCCAAGGCTGAACCTGACCTTCAATAAGGTCCCAACTCCCAATTTTAAAGTTGATAGGCTGGTCAGGGGTGTGCTATCAGCCCAGTTGCTAGGCATGACCACTAGACTTCCATGGTCTCCCCTTAATTCCCTTTCATTGCACGTACACTTACTGCTAGTCTTTAAGTCCTGCCCCTCTCTTATGAGCCTTACTTTGGGAACCTTGAGTTCCCTCTTAACTTCGACATTTGAGGGTTGGCCCTTCCACACTGCACTATAATCTGTTCTGTAATGATATTTGGGGTGTAAGCATTGCCTGGAACTCTTAAAGTTCCTTGGAACTTTGACACATCCCAAATAAGAGAAAGGCTTTGAAAATCCAATCCTAGAAGTTGGTTTATCTCATATTCTTAGACTTTGATTCTGGATTAGGCTGATTAGATGTAGATGTAATCACTGATGTATTTTATTATTTCTTTTGATTCATTTGGTCTATAATAAACTTTCTAATAACTACTGGGGTGTATTGAAAAGGGATGGGATTGAATGCATGTCAAAGGCGTAGAAATCATATTTATAGGTTATCACTTTCAATTTTGCACTTCACATAGATGCCGTGTTCATAGGATTTGTGACGACCCGATTCGTCGTCACGTGAGTTACCGCCCCGTTTCCCCTGTTATATGCTTGTTCATGTTTCAATATATGTATTTGGTGAAATTGAGTCAATTCGGATAGAGTTTGGTTCGAAATGAGACACTTAGTCTCTTTTAAGAAGACTTAAGTTGGAAAAGTCAACCGGATGTTGACTTGTGAGTTAGAGGGCTCGGAATTGAATTCCGATAATTTGTTTAGCTTCGGGGGATTATTTGTGACCTAGGAGAGCGATCGGAATCGAATTTGGAGATCCGGTGTAGAAATAGGCTTGAATTGGCGAAGTTGGAATTTTGGCGAATTCCGGTTGATAGGTGAGATTTTGATCCGGGAGTCGGAATGGAATTCCGGGAATTGCAGTAGCTTCGTTAGGTGATTTGTGATATGTCTGCAAATTTTCAGGTCATTCGAACGACGTTTGCTCGGGTTTTTGATCGAATGTGCAATTCGGAAGTTTTAAGAAAGTTTAGACTTTGATTTGTTGATAAATGAGGATTTTGATGTTAACGATAGCGTTTTTATGATTCGAGCAAGTTTGAATAAGGTATTAGGTCATGTCCGTGCTTTTGGTTGAGGTCCCGAGGGACTCGGGGTGATTTCGGATGCCCAACGGAGATTTTTGAGTTGAAAGTTGCAGCAGAAATTGCAGAGCAGCGATTTCCTCTCTGCGATGGCGTGGGCTCGTCTGCGATCGCGTAGGTCTGGCTGGTCGTTCAGTGCGATCGCGTGAATGGTAGTGCGATCGCGTAGAGTTGGAGTTTGGTTCACTGTGATCGCGTAATGATTCCTGCGATCGCGTAAGGTAAAATTGAGGGACTGGATTTTTGTTCTCTGCGATCGCGTAGT
>MU714042.1:0-21612 GCA_026770625.1 Nicotiana glauca
CGTGATTTGATGATTTTTGTGTTAAAGGTCGTGTTTTTATGATTGGAGCAAGTTCCTATCATGTTTTGGAGTAGGGTTATGGTTTTGGTTGGGGTCCCGGGGGCCTCGGGGTGATTTCGGGGGTTCAAACGGATCATTTTTGGTTGGCTATGAGATCAGTTTTGCTGTCATAAATGTTGCAGGTTTTAGTTCATCGCGTTCGCGTGGTGGTGGACGCGAACGCGTAGAGGAAATTTGGGAGCCTGGGTGTTATGTCTTCGCGTTTGCGATGATGTTGATGCGAACACGTAGTTGTAGGGTCTGAGTGTTCGCGTTCGCATTTGGTTGTCCGCGATCGCGAAGGAGGAATTTGAGATCAGTGATTTTTGTTATACGCGATCGCGTGAGGGTGGCCGCGTTCGCGTGGGGTCAGGTCATTATTCATCGCGTTCGCGTGGGGCATGTCGCGTTCGCGTAGTGGAAGCAAGCTGAGCATCGCGTTCGCGTGGCCAATGGTCGCGTTCGCGTAAGAGGATTCTGAGATTTTAAAATATTGGTCATCGCGTTCGCGTGGGTAGTGTCTCGAACACGATGAAGGAAAACCTGGGCGAACAGAAGGGTTTTATAACATAACCTCCACAAGCAAAAATCATTTTCCACCATTGTTGAGCACATTTTGGAGCCATTGGATGAGGGAATAAGAGGATTTCAACTAGGTTTCGATTGGAGGTAAGTTTTATGAGCTAATTACGTGATATTATTGAAGAATCATCATCTAAATCTCTGAAAATTAGGTGTAAATTGGAGAAGTTAGGGCTTGGTTTTTGGTATTGAAAATTTGGAATTTGAAGGGGCTATTGGACTCCGATTTTGATAAATTTTATATGTACGGACTCGTGGCGAGACGAGGATTCCGAAAATATGGATTTTGTAAATTTCGAGAAGTGGGCCCGGGGCTCAGGTTTTGCCAACTTCGTGTTTTTGGGTGTTTTTCGAGTTATTTCGATTGGGTTATGTTTTATTAGCCTATTTTGATGTATTCCTTGTGGTTTTGATCAGATGTGGCACCCGTGGAGGTTGATTCTATAGGGCAAGGCATAGCGGACTAGTCTCGTGGCCGGCTCGAGGTGAGTAATAGATGTGGATGATGACCTGATGGTTTGAAACCCCGGTATATCACACTGTGACACTATATTGAGGCGAGACACGTACTCCACTGTGAGTGCGGGGTCGAATGTGATCGGGGACTATGGCTTAGCTCGCCCGAGTGATGTTGTATTGTGTTGTTAGCTATAAATTAGCTGGTAAACCTCCTACTTGGATGGTTATGGATATATTTGGGCTACGTGCCAGTTATTTGGATCCCGTAGGGAGTATTATCACTATTTTCTGTGATTTATAGCATGTTTTCATGATATCAGTCCGAGCTAAACACTGTTCTGAAATGACTAGAAAACTTCTAAGGTTTCAAACACCTAATTGATAATTACTGATAATTGGAACTAAAACTGGTAAGTTGACTGTGCCTGTGTGGCTTGCATGCATATAGCTGGACTGATAGTGGATCGGGCTGCACGCCACAGCGTATGTTACTATGATATTGCGCTTGGGTTGTAGGAGCCCCTCCGGAGTCTGAACCCCCACAGTGAGCGCGGGTACCCAAATGGATCGGGCTACGCGCCGTAGCGGTCATGTGCATTGCATTGCATTCATGCATTGATATATTTATCTGCTTTGACTGTTTCTGTTAGCTGTTATTACATTGTTAAACGTGTAGGAGTACTATTCTTAGCTTTACTTTGTGCTATATTTTGGGATTTCTTACTTTCAGACATTATACATGTCTATTACCACTGAGTTGGAAGTACTCACTTTACTCCCTGCACCTTGTGTTCAGATTCAGGTACTCCAGGAGCTAGATGAGCTTTCTGCTGTTCATCAGAGTTTCATACGGAGTTGTCGAGGTAGCTGCCTGACGTCCGCAGGACCCGACTCCTCTCCTATTTCCTGTTATTTGACTTTTCCGCGTACTTCAGACTATGTTGTTTTACAGTATATTTATGCTATTCTGGTAGAGGCTCTTGACTCATGACCCCCAGATCTTTGGGAGGTTGTTCAGTATTGTTGATTTTTGGATTATTTCTATCTATCAGTTATACTTCTAATTTAAATGCTGTTAATAATTTTCAAATATCCGGTTTTGAGCCTTATGCTCGGGTTGAGAGTGAAATTGGTCGGGCTTGCCTAGCAGTTGTGTTGGGCGCCATCACGACCGGGTTTGGGGTCGTGACATTATTATGTCTTATTGTTTAGTTGAGGTTTCATTGTGAAGTTAATTATTAGTACAAGTTTGGTTATAACCGATTCCCTTATCGGGACATATTTAATTCTTACTGTTGGTTCCCTTACCGGGATGTGTTTATTCTTGTTATTGACTCCCTTTCCGGGATATGGTTGTTTCCTTATTGTTCTCTTGCCGGATTCCTTTGTGATTGGTGTTGATTTGTATATTGGTATCGGGTTGCACGCCACAATAATATTATATGATTTGGATCGGGTTGCACGTCGCAACAATATTATATGATTTGGATCGGGTTGCATGCCGCAATAATATTATATGACTTGGATCGGGTTGCACGCCGCAACATCATTATATGATTTGGATCGGGTTGCACGCCGCAACAATATTATATGATTTGGATCGGGTTGCACGCCGCAACAAGGAAGAATAAAAGTGAATATTGACTCTTATGGTGAGAACGAGAGTAAAAGCACGAAGGGTGATACCGTGCACTTTCTGTTGCTGTGTTTATTTGTTGTTAGCAATTCAAGTGCTTAAACTGTTTAAATTCCTTTATTGATGTGATCCTTTGTGTAAGAACCTACAATATTTTCAATACCTCACCGTATTTATGTATATATATACACTTCAAACTTCAATAATTGTTATAACCTTAATTCAATTAGTTTCTCAATTATACCCCCCTTAAATTGTCTGAGGTTGTATTTTACTTAAAAAGGAATTTCTAGTAAGTTTTAAGCTATTAAACCTCATGTTAAAGGTAATAATCCATTAGATGTTATATTTTTAAATTAAAAAGGGGTACTTTCTTTACTCAAATAATTTTAAAAGAAAGAACTTCATCTTTTCTCGGTGGCTTTTCCAATTAGTCTAGAAATTGTAATTTTACTTGTATTAGGTAAATGGGACTTCTTGAACATATTGAGTGAAATGTATGGATATTATGTATTGTATAGCATGTGGATTCTGTTGTTAAAAGTGAGATGGAAAATATGGGGGCACAAGGTTCCATGCGTGCGGAAGGTTCGGAAGTTAAGATTATGATGTGAGAAACCGAGGATTGAGATGGTCGGGATTGTGTATTGGACATGATGTGATTGATTGAGTGGGAATTTCCTTCTTTAATTGAATACATTCTTACTTATCTCTGTACCTGTCATGTCAGTGTTGATTTACTTGGTTATTATTCGTTACTACCCGTGTTCTCTCTTTATTGTTCATACTGTTTGTATTTTGATTTCTTTCCGCTGTTGATATTACCTCGCTACCTTTATCTCGATGTTTTATTATCATATCCTATTCATTTCATTTGACTAGTAGGTGTCTTGACTGTTCCTCGTCACTACCCCACAGGTTAATCTTGATACTTACTAGGCACCGCCGTGGTGTGTTCATACTATATTTCTGTACATTTTTGTGTACAGATCTAGGTATTGATCGATAGTAGCTGTGCGGGTCGTTGCGGTGGAGACTCACGGTAACCTGTTACTGTATTCGCAGGCCTCGGAGTCACCTTCGTTTGTATTTACGTTCCATTGATTCCTTCTCGTTCTGGAACAATGTTGTACTTATTTTGTATAACTACTCTTAGAAATGCTTATGTCTTGTACCACCGATTTTGGGAATTGTGATTTATTGAGGGTTAGTTAATTTGAAGTCAGTAAATGTTAATGTTATTTTTGTAAATATTAGGCTTACCTAGTTTAGAGACTAGGTACCATCACGACTCCTTCGGAGGAATTTTGGGTCGCGACAAAAGAGTAGATCAAGTCATTGTTTTAATTCAAATAAACTCGAACTATTTCAAATGTATAAAATTATTTAAAATCTACTTTACTAGTATAAACATACGATCATTAGATGCTGAGAACTTATAGAAACGTTTTGTTAACTGCAGATATTTTTATAATAAAATTTGAAACCTTGGTGAATAGAGTTACTAGATATATTCGATGTAGAAACCAGCAAGCAACCGAGCGAAGGGCCAAAATACGTACAAAACAGTCTATAAAACTATTATTAATAACACAAAAAAAGATATCATAAATATATACAATTCTATTAAATAAATTTTGGGCCTCTTCTTAACGTTCGACTTTAGGCACCAATTTCGTTGAGTCGCCCCTGCCTTTGAATAAAAATGATAATGAATCGAATATACATGCCTCAACAAAATTAGGTGCAAAGGACCAACCAAACTGGCCATTGTAATGAAAGGTGCAAAGAACCAACCAAACTGGCCATTATAATGCAATCTCTTTGTTGGACGAAAGAACGCAATCTTGTTATTGGATTAATGTCACAATCTAAATCGATGGGCCGCGACGGGCACCCACCTTACCCAATCGAGTACCAATATAACATATTTTTTTATTATCATACCATCATGGATAAATGGGACAGAAGGGCCGTCATGATATAAGTAGAATAAAACATAAGGGGTACTCGAAATAGAACGACCCAACATGTAATACAAACTAATACATGTGACATACGGGCCTATAAGACCAAAACTATCATTCGTACACTGAACATAAGCCGACAAGGCCATACAATCTTTCATATACATGATATCTGCCGACAAGCCTCTAAGAGTACATAAACGTCATAAAGGTCAGGAGAGAGCCCTGCCATACAAATAAATATATGTCCAAAGCATACTGACAAAATAAGTAACTCGAGAGCAGATGGAGTGTACCAACACCTTCCGCTGAGTTAATAGCCTACTAGGAGGACTGTCAACCTGTCTATCAGTGTCACAACCCGGGTTTCCCACCCTCGGGAGTCGTGATGGTGCCTGCTAATGAAAGCTAGGCAAGCCAACCAACTAATTTATTTACCTTGTTTCCACTTTTGAATTCATTAACAACTTAAAACCAACAATTAATAAAAAACATTATTTAACGAGCGGAAGAATAAATTTCAAACTTAAAAATACCGCTAATAAAATTTCTTAACAAAACTACCCAAGATTTGGTGTCACAACTTCACAGACTATCTAAGAGCACTACAAATAAGGGTTTGAAAGAAATAAAAAAGTACTGTCTCCGGGACTACATAAAAAAAATAGGAAAAATAGATAGAGGGAGACGTCAAGGCCTGCGGACGCCTGCAGGATTACCCCGGTTCGCCTGATAAGCAAGAAGCTAAAACCTCACTATGGTACGAAATCTGCAGCACTCGGATCTGTACAAAAGAGTGCAGAGTATAATATCAGCAAAACCAACCCCATGTCATGGTAAGTGCCTAGCCTAACCTCGGCGAAGTAGTAAAGAGGCTAGGACCAGACTACCAAATAAAACTATGCAGATAAATAATGTACAGCGAAAAATAGAAGCAAGAATATACAGTCAAGGCTGGGAAGGGGAAACGTGTTGTGGGGGAATATCACATAGCAATAGGAAGGCATCAGTTAAATATATGGAACACCACAATTCAATTATCAACAAGAATCCAAATCAAACAAGTGCACGACATCACCCTTCGTGGTTTTACTCTCATCTCACCATAAAATCAATATAAACTAAACGGTATCACCCTTCATGTTTTTACTCTCATCCTCACTATAAAATCAATATAATCGGCACGGAATGGTACATCGTGCGGCACAGAATCACCCTTCGTGCTTTACACTCTTCCTCACAAATAATACACTGCATCACCCTTCGTGCTTTAACACTCTCTCACCAAAACAATGCACGACATCACCCTTCGTGCTTTACACTCTTCTTCACCCAAACAACAAACACAAACAATAAGGACAAGGAATAAATGAATCATAATAAAAATCTCGGCAAGGGAACAATATCTAACCCAAAACATCTCGGCAAGGGAATAACATTAAAAGCAACCACGTCCCGACAAGGTATCACCACCATAAGCCTTTTCTTATTTTCACATTTATCTCACAACTCGCTTCACAATTTGAGACAATGCTCTATAAGGTTCAATCGCTAATTATACTTTCACAAATCACTTTGCAACTCGATACAATGCTCTTCATTATACAAATACCAATATTCTTCCCACAAACCTTGCTCAACAATAGCAATCACTACATAAAACATGAACAATACAACGAACTCACATAATTCACAACACAAGACTCACGGGCATGTTTGACACCAACATATAGATACTCGTCACCATGCCTATACGTCGTACTCTACACATAACACATAGCATATAAGACCAAACTCCTATTCCCTCAAGCTAAAGTTAGACCAAACACTTACCTCGATGCTTCGAACACTGTTCAAGCCTCAACTATCGCTTTACCTCTTGATTTCACCGCTAATTCGCTCGTATCTAGTCACAATTTACTTAATTATATCAATAAATGCTAAATGAATCAATTCTAATACATGGAAATAAGTTTTCTAAAGCTTTTTCCAAAAAGTCAAAAATCGACCCCGACCCCACATGATCAAAACCCGAGGTTCGAACCAAAACTCGACTACCCATTCACTCACAAACTCAAATTAATAATTTTTTTTGAAATCGAACATCAAATTGTGGTCCAAATCCCCGAAATTTTAAAAATCTAGGTTCTACACAAAATACCCAATTTCAACTTGAAAATCATTGATTTTGAGTTGAAATCATGTTAAAAGATGTTAAGGATTGAATAAAACTAGTTAAAAAAGACTTACAATTGATTTGGAGAAGAAGTTGCCTTTGAAAAATCGTCCTAGAGTGTTTATGTTTTGAGAAGATGTAAAAAAGGGTTAAAAATTCGTTTAAGTATGGATTTCACAGGTCTCTGATGTCGCAATTGCGACAATGGTTCGCAATTGCGAACCCAGAAGTCTTCTAAGCTCGTATTTGCGAACAAAATATCGCATTTATGACCAAGCCAACTTTCAAGTCTTCTTCGCATTTGCGATAGACCTCACGCAAATGCAAAGTTGCATTTGCGACGACTGGCCAAAAGGGGAAACATCGCATTTGTGATGTATTCCTCGCATTTGCGAGGTTGGCTGGCCTGGGCTATGTTCGCATTTGCGACACAGCCTTCGCATTTGCGAACTCGCAATTGCGAGCTAGGCTTCGCAAATGCGAAGCCTGCAGGACTGCAATAAAATAGCTGAAACCTGCAATTTTCCCAAGTCCGATTATACTCCGTGGCCTATCCAAAATTCACCTGAGCCCTCGGGGCTCCAAACCAAACATGCACACCAACCTAAAAATATCATACAGACTCGCTCGTGCATTCAAATCACCAAAATAACATCAACAACTATGAATTTAGCATCAAAATCATGAAATCACTTAAGAACATCAAATTTCTAATTTTTCTCAAATTAGGTTCGATTCATGTCATTTCAAGTCCGTTTCTTACTAAATTTTACAGTCTCATCTTAAATCACATATAAGACCTGTACCAGACTCCAGAACCAAGATATGTGCCAGATACCATCTAATTTTAAACACATTTCATTTTAAAAACTCATATATTTTTCAAAAAACAATTTTTCTTCAAAAATTTATTTCTCGCGCTAAGGACCTCGGAATTCGATTCCGGGCATACGCCTAAGTCCCATATTTTCTTACGAACATCTCGAGATCATCAGAACACGGATCATGGTCCATTTACTCAAAATGTTGACCGAAGTCAACTTAAATTCATTTTAAAGGCAAAACTCATTATTTTCACAAATTTTCATATATTGGCTTTCTGGCTACGCGCCCGAACTGCGCACGCAAATTAAGGTGAGGTAAAAATGAGGTTTTTTGGCCTTAGAACACTGAATTTTGTTTCTAAAACAAGTGATGACTTTTTGGGTCATCACATCCTCCACCTCTAAAACAACTGTTCATCCTCGAATGGACAGAAGAAGGAAGTACCTGATTCGGGGAAAATATGGGGATAACGGCTCCGCATATCGGACACGGACTCCCAGGTCGATGCCTCCGCAAGCTGACCTCTCCACTGAACATGAACAAAAGGAACTCCTTGATCTCAGCTGACGAACCTGCCGATCTAGAATAGCTATCGGATCCTCTTCATAAGACAAGTCCTTGTCCAACTGGACAGTGCTGAAATCTAACACGTGGGATGGATCGCCGTGATACTTCCGAAGCATGGACACATGAAACACTGGATGGACGGCTGATAAGATCGATGGCAATGTAAGTCTGTAAGCCACCTCTCCTACTCAATCAAGAATCTCAAACAGGTCAATAAACCTAGGGCTAAGATTGCCCTTCTTCCCAAATCTCATCACGCCCTTCATAGGCGACACTCGAAGCAATACCTGCTCACCGACCATGAATGCCAAATATCAAACCTTACGGTAGGCATAACTCTTTTTCCTGGACTGAGCTGTATGAAGCCTATCCTGAATGATCCTGACCTTGTCCAAGGCATCCTATACTTGATCCGTACCCAACAATCGAGCCTCTCCCGGATCAAACCATCCAATCGACGACCGACATCGCCTACTATATAAATCCTCATAAGGAGCCATCTGTATACTCAACTGGTAGTTGTTGTTGTAGGAAAACTCCACTAAAGGCAAAAAACTGATCCCACGAGCCTCCAAAATCAATGACACAACATCGGATCATATACTCCAAAATATGAATAATCCGCTCGGACTGCCCGTCCGTTTGAGGACGAAACATCGTGCTCAACTCCACCGGTGTGCCTAACTTTCACTGAACTGCTCTCTAGAAATGTGAGGTAAATTGCATACCTCGATCCAAGATGATAGACGTGGGCACACCATGACGACGAACAATCTCCCGAATATAGATCTCAGCTAACCTCTCAGAAGAATAGGAGATTGCCACAGGAATGAAATGTGCTGACTTTGTCAGCCTATCCACAATAACCCACATTGAGTCGAACTTCCTCTGAGTCCGTGGGAGTCCAACAATGAAATCCATAGTGATATGCTCCCATTTACACTCAGGAATCTCAATCTTCTGGAACAGACCACCAGGCCTCTAATGCTTGTACTTAACCTGCTGACAATTCAAACACTGAGCCACATATGAAACGATATCCTTCTTCATTCTTCTCCTCCAATAATGCTGCCACAAATCCTGATACATCTTGGCGGCGCCCGGATGAATAGAGTACCAGGAACTATGGGCCTCCTCTAGAATCAACTCTCGAAGTCCATCCACATTAGGCACACAAATACGACCCTGCATCCTCAAAACTCCATCATCTCCTATTGTGACCTGCTTGGCATCTCCGTGCTACACCGTGTCTCTTAAAGACACACAAATGAGGATCATCATACTGCCGATCTTAGATACGCTCTAATAAAGAAGAGCAGGCAACTGTGCAAGCTAGCACACGGCTGGGCTCAGAAACATCCAACCTCACGAACTGATTGGTCAAAGCCTGAACATCCAAAGCAAGCGGTCTCTCACGTCCGGAATATAAGCAAGACTGCCCATACTGGCTGACTTCCTTCTCAAAGCATCGGCCACCATATTGGCCTTTCTCAGATGATATAAGACGGTGACATCATAGTCTTTTAACAGCTCCAACCACCTTCTCTGCCTCAAGTTTAGATCCTTCTACTTGAATAAGTACTGAAGACCCTTGTGATCTATGAACACCTCACATGCCACGACATACAAATAATGCCTCCAAATCTTCAATGCGTGAACAATGGCTGCTAACTCCAAATCATGAACTGGATAGTTCTTCTTATGGATTTTCAACTGCCACAAAGCATAGGCAATGACCTTGCCATCTTGCATCAACACCGCACCAACTCCAATACGAGATGCATCATAATAAACTGTATAAGGTCCTAAACCTGCGGGAAAACCCAACACTGGTGCCGTAGTCAAAGCTGTCTTGAGCTTCTGAAAGCTCGTCTCACACTCATCTGACCATCTGAAATGGGCCCCTTTTTGGTCAACCTGGTCATCGGGGCTGCAATAGATGAAAACGCCTCTACGAACCGACGATAATAGCCTGCCAAACCCAAGAAACTCTGAATCTCTGTAGCTAATATAGGTCGAGGCCAGTTCTTGACTGCCTCTATCTTTTTTAGATCTACCTAAATACCCTCTGCTTAAACCACATGACCCAAGAAAGCAACTGAACTCAACCATTACTCGCACTTCAAAAACTTAGCATACAGCTGACTATCTCTCAGAGTTTGAAGAAGCACTCCAAGATGCTGCTCATGCTCCTCCCGGCTGTGGGAAAGATCAAAATATCATCTATGAAGACTATTATGAACGAATCCAAGTAAGGCCTGAACACTCGGTTCATCGGATCCATAAAAGTTGCTGGGTCATTGGTCAACCCGAATGACATCACCAAGAACTCATAATGCCTGTACAGAGTGCGGAAAGTTGTCTTAGGGACATCGGATGCCCAAATCCTCAACTGATGGTAGCCAGATCTCAAGTCGATCTTGGGCACCCTAAAGCTGGTCGAATAGATCCTCAATCCTCGGCAATGGGTACTTATTCTTGATTGTGACCTTGTTCAATTGCCGGTAATCTATACACATTATTATCGATCCGTCCTTTTATTTGACAAACAACACTGACGCACCCCACGGCGAGACACTAGGCCTAATGAAGCCCTTATCAATCAAGTCTTGCAACTACTCCTTCAACTCTTTCAACTCAGGCGGGGCCATACGATATGGCAGAATAGAAATGGAATGAGTGTCCGGTGCCAAATCAATGCAGAAGTCAATATCCCTGTCGGGTGGAATACCCGACAGGTCTGAAGGAAATACCTCAGGAAACTCACAAACAACAGGCACAAAATCAATAAAAGGAACTTCAACACTAGAATCACGAACATAGGCCAACTAGGCCAAACACCCCTTCTCGACCATACGACGAGCCTTTATATATGAGATAACACTACGGGTAGAATGACCAAGAGTCCCTCTCCACTCTAAACGAGGTAGTCTCGGTAAGGCTAAGGTTACCGTCTTGGCATGACAATCCAAGATAGCGTGGTAAGGTGATAACCAGTCCATCCCCAATATGACATCAAAATTATCCATCCTAGAAGAAGCAAATCTAAACGAGTCTCAAAACCCTCAATCACAACTATACATGAACGATGGACTCAATTTACCATAATAGAATCAGCCACCGGTGTAGACACATAAATAAGAGCACTCAAGGAATTACTAGGCATGACTAGATACGGTGCAAAATAAGATGACACATAGGAGTATGTAGATCCTTGATCAAATAGCACTGAAGCATCCCTACTACAAACTAGAACCATACCTGTGATAACTATATCAGAAGCCTCAGCCTCCGGCCTAGATGGAAAAGCATAAAATTTGGGTTGGGCCCCACCACCCTAGACAACATCTCTAGGATGGCCTGCTGCTGGCTGGCCTCCACATCTAGCACCTCTACCTCCACCTCTAGCACCTCTATTCCCACCTCTGGTTGGTTGGGCGGGCTGTGGAACACTCGGTGCTGGAACCATAGCATGGGTACCTAGATGTTGAGAGTTGCTCGATGCTCGAGGACAAAATCTAGCAATGTGACCCGTATCACCACAAGTGTAACAAGTCCTCGGCTGTTGTGACTGCTGACCTTAGTGACCTAAATGGCACCCCGAAGACTCTGGAGCGACGGTGCACTGATAAGAGCTGGTGGTGCACTGTAGGAATGCTAATCATAATACTGCTTGTGAGAACCAGGCCACCTGAAGCACCGTGAGAAATCTGAAGTGCCAACTGAAAATGCCTAGGAGGATGGCCTTTACGATATGAATCCCTGCCTCCAAACGAGGTGCCACTGAATCTACCCGAATAACGAGGCATCTTGTCAAACCCCTGACCACCCCCTATGGTAAAACCATCTCAACCCTCCTGGCCACATTGGCTGCCTCCTGGAAAGAAATCTCACTCTTCGTCTCCTTAGCCATATGAATTCGAATGGGCTGGATAAGTCCCTCAATGAACCTCTTCTCTCTCTCTCTCTCTCTCTCTCTCTCTCTCTTTCTCTCTCTCTCTCTCTCTCTCTCTTTAACAATCATGGAACCTTGCTGGAGGTGCTCAAACTGCCTCCGATAGATCTTTCTCTGAGTAACTAGGAGAAACTTCTCCAAGAACAGCTAAGTAAACTGCTCACAAGTCAAAGCTAGTGATTCGGATGGTCTAGCCAAATAGTAATATCTCCAATAAGTCTTGGCGGATCCAGATAGGCGAAAAGTAGCACAATCGACCCATTGGTCTCCACTATCCCCATGTTCCTGAGAACCTCGTGACAGTTGTCTAGATAATCCTAGGGATCATCAAAAGATGCACCGCTGAAAGTGGCAGTGAAGAGCTTAGTAAACATATCCAATATCCATAAGGCATCGGCAGTCATAGCTGCTCCGTCACCGGTCTGGGCTACCTCACCTGGCTGAACTACTCCAACTGGCTGAGTGGTCGAGTCTAAAACTGGGGAGCCACCTACTCCGGAGTGCGAGTAGCAGGAGCCTGGGCTCCTCCTCCAGCCTAAGAGACGGTTGGTGCTACAGGAAGTAAGCCTGCCTGGGTGACACTCTCCATGAGGCCCACTAGACGGACCAGAGCATCTTGAAGTACTGGAGTAGCAATGAATCCCTCTGGTACCTGTGTCGGGCCCACTGGAGCTTTCTGGGATGGAACCTCCTCGTCAAACTCAACTTGAGGCTCCGCCTCTGGTGCTGCTGCTTCGGGCTGAGCTCTGACCCTACCTCGACCTCTAGCACGGCCTCAACCTCGCTCTCTGCCCCTCGTGGAAGATGCTGGGGGATCGGGCTGCTGATCAGTGGATAAGGAAGCGCGTGTTCTCGACATCTACGAAAGAACAGAGTAGAAATTCAATAAGCCAAATTGCACGATAGGAAAGAATAGATGTGAAGTTTTTCCTAACTCTGTAGCCTCTGGGGGATAAATACAGACGTCTCCATACCGATCAATCAGACTCTACTAAGCTTGTCTGTGAATTGTGAGACCTATGTAACCTAGAGCTCTGATACCAACTTGTCAGGACCCGGGTTTCCCACCCTCGGGAGTCGTGATGGCGCCTAACTAATGAAAGCTAGGCAAGCCAGCCAACTAATTTATTTACCTTGTTTCCACTTTTGAATTCTTTAACAACTTAGAACCAACAATTAATAAACATCATTATTTAACAAGCGAAAGAATAAATTTCAAACTTAAAAATACTGCTAATAAAATTCCTTAACAAAACTACCCAAGATTTGGTTTCATAACTTCACAGACTGTCTAAGAGTACTACAAATAAGGGTTTGAAAGAAATAACAAAGTACTATCTCCGGGACTACATAAAATAAATAGGAAAACTAGATAGAGGGAGACGCCAAGGCCTACAGACGCCTGCAGGACTACCTCAGGTCGCCTGATAAGCAAGAATGTGAAACCTCATTATGGTATGAAATCTGTAGCACTAGGATCTGCACAAAAGAGTGCAGAGTGTAGTATCAGCACAACCGACCCCATGTGCTGGTAAGTGCCTAGCCTAATCTCGACGAAGTAGTGACGAGGCTAGGACCAGACAACCAAATAAACCTGTGTAGATAAATAATGTACATTGGAAAATAGAAGCAAAAATATATAGTCAAGGCTGAGAGGGGGAAACATGTTGTGGGGGAATATCATATAGCAACAGGAAGACATAAGTTAAATATATGGAACACCACAATTCAATTATCAACAAGAATCCAAATCAAATAAGTCACGACATCACCCTTCGTGGTTTTACTCTCATCTCACCATAAAATCAATATAAACTGAACGGCATCACCCTTCATGTTTTTACTCTCATCCTCACCATAAAAGCAATATAATCGGCACGGAATGGTACATCGTGCGGCACAGAATCACCCTTCGTGCTTTACACTCTTCCTCACAAATAATACACTGCATCACCTTTCGTGCTTTAACACTCTCTCACCAAAACAATGCACGACATCACCCTTCGTGCTTTGCACTCTTCCTCACCCAAATAACAAATACAAACAATAAGGACAAGGAATAAATGAATCATAATAAAAATATCGGCAAGGGAACAATATCTAAACCAAAACATCCCGGCAAGGGAATAACATTAAAAGCAACCACGTCCCGACAAGGTATCACCACCATAAGCCTTTTCTTATTTTCACATTTATCTCACAAATTGCTTCACAATTTGAGCCAATGCTTTATAAGGTTCAATTGCCAATTATACTTTCACAAATCACTTTGCAACTCGAGCCAATGCTCTTCAATATACAGATACCAATATTCTTTCCACAAACCTTTCTCAACAATAGCAATCACCGCATAAAACATGAACAATACAATGAAGTCACATAATTCACAACACAAGACTCACAAGCATGCTTGACACCAACGTATAGATACTCGTCACCATGCCTATACATCGTACATTACATATAACATATAGCATATAAGACAAAATTCCTATTCCCTTAGGCAGAATGGCCTAAATGTAACCTGTACTTATACCACTTTGTCATGCTGGTCCTCAAACTTACATATTTGCCAATTGAACACTTATACTCATTCAAAACGTGAATAATAAATGCTTATCCAACATGGCTTATCCTATGTGTCATATGTGGCTTCAGTGTGTGATTCACACGCATGTAAGGGGCGTGAAGACAGTTAAAAAAGCCCTAACGCTAATAATTTAGCCTATTTAACAACCATCTTCTTCTTTCTACCTTATTCTTCATTGTTGAATATTATAGAAGATAATTTCTATCCAAATTGCCTTCTTCTTTGTTTGTTAGCTTTAACTGTGAAAAATAGAATTTTATTTTCCTATGATTCTTCGTGGAAGCACTGTCTGTTAAGTAGGAGAACAAGAATGATGTCCAGTATCCTAAGACATAATCATTCCCAAATTGCATCCACCAATGCCCTTCTTTTGCATCCTACAAACACATACTCCAAATATAAAATGGCTTTACAAACAAAATAAAAAATATAGCAAAAAAAACTTAGGAGTTATTAATGGTGCTTTAACAACTTGGTACATCATAAAAAAGTTGTGACACTAGTCCGCCGCTGATAATTGTCACTTCAACAGCTACTGAAAGAAAGGAGTGAGTTTAGTTTTCTAAACAAAAAGACTGCTTATTCTGTGATAACGGTGGTGTTTGGTTAACTTCTACAAAAGCCCCATAAATTGAGGGAAATGAAGAACAATAAAGACAAAAAATGAAGAACAAATGAAGAAACTTACCCCACAAACTTCGATGACAACTGTACAGATGAAAATCCCGACAACAACGATGGAGAAGAGAGGAGAGACTCACTGTTGTTCGATACTATCTAAGCCCTAAGTACGCGGTAATTGTAAAATGAGGGGAAAATGTGGGTTTCGGGGGTAAATAATCCTTTGGCAATTTTTTTANTATGGTTTTATTTTATTGGCGTGGCGTCCTACGTGTAGGCGATTATCATACACGCACTGGCAACCTCCTTGGATAAGCATTTATTATTCACATTTTGAATGAGTATAAGTGTTAAATTGGCAAATATGTAAGTTTGGGGACCGGCATGACATAGTGGTATAAGTATATGTGCCATTTAGCCCATTCTGCCATTCCCTCAAGCTAAAGTTAGACCAAACACTTACCTCGATGCTTCGAACACAATTCAAGCCTCAACTATCACTTTACCTCTTGATTCCACCACCAATTCACTCGTATCTAGTCACAATTTACTTAATTATATCAATAAATGCAAAATAAATCAATTCTAATGCATGGAAATAAGTTTTCTAAAGCTTTTTCCAAAAAGTCAAAAATCGACCCCGACCCCACATGATCAAAACCCGAGGTTCGAACCAAAACTCGACTACCCATTCACTCACAAACTCAAATTTAATAATTTTTTTTGAAATCGAACATCAAATTGTGGTCCAAATCCCCGAAATTTTAAAAACCTAGGTTCTACACAAAATACCCAATTTCCCCTTGAAAATCATTGATTTTGAGTTGAAATCATGTTAAAATATGTTAAGGATTGAATAAAACTAGTTAAAAAAGACTTACAATTGATTTGGAGAAGAAGTTTCCTTTGAAAAATCGTCCTAGAGTGTTTATGTTTTGAGAAGATGTAAAAAAGGGTTAAAAATTCGTTTAAGTATGGATTTCACAGGTCTCTGATGTCGCAATTGCGACAAGGGTTCGCAATTGCGAACCCAGAAGTCTTCTAAGCTCGTATTTGCGAATAAAATATCGCATTTATGACCAAGCCAACTTTCAGGTCTTCTTCGCATTTGCAATAGACCTCACGCAAATGCAAAGTTGCATTTGCGACGACTGGCCAAAAGGGGAAACATCGCATTTGCGATGTATTCCTCGCATTTGCGAGGTTGGCTGGACTGGGCTATGTTCGCATTTGCGAATCAGCCTTCGCATTTGGAAACTAGCAATTGCGATCCAGGCTTCACAAATGCGAAGCTTGCAGGCCTGCAATAGAACAGCTGAAACCTGCAATTTTCCCAAGTCCGATTCTACTCCGTGGCCTATCCAAAACTCACCTGAGCCCTCGAGGCTCCAAACCAAACATGCACACCAACCTAAAAATATCATACGGACTTACTTGTTCATTCAAATCACCAAAATAACATCAACAGTTATGAATTTAGCATCAAAATTATGAAAATACTTAAGAACATCAAATTTCCAATTTTTCTCAAATTAGGTTCGATTCACGTCATTGCAAGTCCGTTTCTTACCAAATTTCACAGACTCATCTTAAATCACATATAAGACTTGTACCAGGCTCCGGAACCAAGATACGGTCCCGATACCATCAAATTTCAAACACATTTCATTTTAAAAAAAACATATATTTTTCAGAAAATAATTTTATTCAAAAATTTATTTCTCGGGCTAGGGACCTCAGAATTTTATTCCGGGCATACGCCCATGTCCCATATTTTCTTACGGATCTTTAGGGATCATCGAAATACGGATCTGGGTCCGTTTACTCAAAATATTGATCAAAGTCAACTTAAATTCATTTTAACGGCAAAACTCATTATTTTTCATAGATTTTCATATAATGGCTTTTTGGCTACGCGCCCGAACTCGCATGCAAATTGAGGTAAGGTTAAAAGGAGTTTTTTAGGCCTCGGAACACTAAATTTGTTTCTAAAACAGGTGATGACATTTTGGGTCATCACAATCGGGAATCGCGGGCATCAAACGCAACGTCCTTGGGCTAAAAGAGACGTCAATACAAATAACGTACTGAGCGTGTAAGGCATGAAAAGCAGTATATAAAAGATATGAAAGAAACATGGTGTAAAGGACTCAATCTGTAAGTCTGAATAGCTCTATGACTCGTGAAACATTTATAATGTCATGCATGTGCGAATAAATGTCATATCATTCATAGCTATATGCACACATAATGCCATCAAGCCTGCGAGGGCACCCCATCATATCATCTCGGCCTCCGTGAGCAAAATCATCAACATATACCAATTTTATCAGGTGGTGGTATGTATATAACGCCATAACCTTTACTCATACCTCATACACATATAATATACGTGTATATAATGCCATTTGGTCATGAGTCAATGCACATGTATAAATGAAAGCAATGCATAAGAAATAAGTCAATAAGATCTCTTGAGATGTCATAAGATCAATATGCCTTTGGTTTAATATCATGAAATAAACTTCATCAACTTATGTATTTTTTATACCCATGAACATACGAAATAATAATATGACACATGGGGAATCAAGAACATAGGCACCCTAAGTACTTCTAAGAATAGAGTCATTTGTGAAGGTTCCGTGTTTGCTCAATTCTTTGTATTATATGGTCATGCCAAAAAGAAAGAAATGATAGCCTTAACATACCTTAAGTCGTCAATGCAACTCAATAACAAGCTTACAACAACTAGTGCACCAACACTATAACAAAGAAATACATGTACAACTTAGATGGCGCTAGAAAAATCTCAAATGATAACTCGATTCTAAAATAAAAGGGATAATTTCACATAAATACAACTCACACACCTGACTTGTAACATAATAGCCTAGATACCACTTTACAAATCTATAGCCCAAAATTAATAGGCTAACTCCCGAAAAATAGCTTATTTCACACAATCAACTACGGTTATTGATCCTCTTTATACAACAAGTTGTTTTCATTCTCTTGATTTCCTTTGATTATTAAGCATTTGATAAAAAAAATGCAATCAGCCACAATGCAAATAAAAAATCTTGAATAATACATATTATCTGAAGGTAAGAAATTCAAATACTTTTTGTGCAATTACTGAAGCAATCCAACATGATAAAATAAAAATTATAACTTGGTAAATGAATTGTAGAATCCCTCCAATGCATAAAAAATCTTTTTCATACAGCACATCCAGGAAAAAGAAGAAGAGAAAAAATATATAATTATACAACATTATACATAATTATACAATACTGTATAAGTGTATATAAACACCACTTATACAATATTTTCACTAGAAAATATAGAATGTCCAACACTACACTTACTGTAAATAATGTATTAACTTGTATAAACATGTATAATAGTGTATAAGGGGTGTTTTTATATCCATATACACAATTATACACTATTATACAGTGTATCAACAAACTAGTCACTACTGCTGACGGAGAAGCCTTATACCATTTCCTGTTTTTATCAAAATTTGCCGAGTACACTGTTATTGACATTGCTAATGTAACAAAGATTGATCCTTGTGTTCCACCTAACACGACATGCCTTTTCAGTTGTGGAGTATCAACAGGTTAGTTTTCACCTGTCTTCCTTTACCCTACTCAGATTTGTGTGTATTTTTATTTTCTTTCAAAAATCTTCAATATTCTTTTGCTTGTCACCATAGATAACAGAGTAGGAGCCCGAGCCTTCTTCGAGCCATTGATGGCAGAACTACATAGGGGGTTGGGGAGAGGAATAGCGGGGGCTAGGTTAAGAGAGGATGAGGGATCTATGTAGGTTAGAAAGAAAAAAGCGAGAGGCGGTGAGAGAGAATTTGGTAGCTAATGAAAAAAGAAGACAATAATAAAAACCTTAAAAGTGTGTCTTTAATAATGGGCTAAAGGCTGAAAAGTTTCTTTCAAGTTATATACAACATGGACTAAATAGGGTAAGAACTTCAAATCTGGGCCATTTTCAGTTGGGCTGTTAGGCCAAGTGACAAGGATCGTAATTTTTTCAAAATAAAATGGGAAGCATTTCCCCTGATTTTACTGCTCCCCCAAGCCTATTATAGGCCAGACAACAACACAATACAACCCGCAACTCAAAAACAACCTAAATACAATTCGGGACCTTTAATACAACAAAAAACTCAATCCTCTCATAGCACATCCAATCAACAAGTTATCAATTAGACAGCAGCCCACTACCCTACCACATGTGGCATTTCTCCAAGCCCTTTATCCTTCCAAACTCCATAACTGAGTAGCACAATATGTCAACATGAGTGGACTACAAAATAGTCCACTAAAAGTGAAATAAATTGAACTCATGACTTTCGATCATCGTCTCGTGAGTTCTAACTATTAGGAAATGAATTTATCAATTTTTATTGATATTTAAAAGCTTAAATATAGAAAAAAGGTATTTTCTTAACTATGAAGTACCTTCAAAAACTCAAACTACAAAGAAAAATAGAGGCGATATAGTGATACTTACGTCGTAGGGATCGTTCTAATGTTATCGCTTCTTGATTTCGACCCGGGATGTTAATCTTCTTTGAAACCCTTGTAGAGAGCTTAAGGGTAAGTTTATAGTCTTATTTTGGTCGTGGTCTATGGAAAAATTAATAAATATACGACATAAGGGATATATAATCCACTTTTGAAAAGTCAAAGAAGTGCTAGCTTGACACCCTAGCATTGGCCCTTTTTTTGACGCTTATATCTATTCATCTGAATATCGTATGAACAAACAGTTAAGAGCATCAGAAACTACATTCTAAGACCTTCAATTTTGTATATAATATATCCCAAAATGCCTCATATGACATACAAAATGTGTTGCTCAAAAAGTTTAAGTGACACACTTACTTGTCTCCTATGCAGTATGCGCAGTCTTGTGAAACTGCAAATACCTCTCTATTCCGATGTTGTATCAATGAATGGTTTAATAAGTTAAAAACTAGACTCGTAGATATTCAATTTTATATGTAGATTATCTCTTAGTTCCAAGTATAATGGGATAAAATCTCCTCTATATTTGACCTAATTTTCAGTATATTTATGATGTAACTTGTGATGACCTTTGCCAACTTTTGTTCCACAACTTGCTTGACTTAAAAACGTAATACACGACTATCATACAACTAAAATAACTCATATCATCTTATCCCAAAATTACATGTTATAATATTCCAAACTTGTCGACTTTCGACGAAAATAATTTGTTTAGCTTCTTAGTCTTTCAACCCTCTTGGCACTTGTTAGCCATGATCTTAAAGATTTGTAACCTCCAACGTAACTTGATGTCACGACCCCAACTCCCGGTCGTGATGGCGTCCAACACAACTTCTAGGCAAGCCCGACCATTTACACTCTCAACCCGAGCATGAAGCTCAAAATCAGTTAATTGAATATCATTATCGACAATAAAGCTAAAATCTTAACTGATAGATAAAAGCAAACTGGATAATCTCCCAAAGACCTGGGGGTCATGAGTCTAGAGACTCTAACAATACAGAGTAATAAAACTCCATACTACAAATTATCAAAACTGCGGAAAATAATAAGGAGATAGGGAAGGATTCGGGTCCTGCGGACGTCAGGCAGCTACCTCGACAACTCCAAATAAACTCTGAAGCAGCAATCAGCTCAGCTAAGCTTCCAAAATACCTGAATCTGCACACATGGTGCAGGGAGTAAAGTGAGTACTTCCAACTCAGTGGTAATAAGAGCGAATAACATCTGAGCGATAGGAAAACACGTATGAGCACTCCAAAATGCTATAACAGACAGTACAACCCTTTTTGAAAATAGTACGAACCGTAACACCGAGAAAATTCCTTATAAAATCTCAAGCTCAGTAAAATCTCTTTTGAAAACATGCCTTTTCAACAGTTGCGAAAAATAGTTTCAACAAGCAGGAAATAATCAGAAATCTACCCCTCGGGCTCAGTATCAATCGCTCAGAACAGTATCAGCCCCTCGGGCTCAACTCAAATCAGTACCAAGTACAACATCAGCCTCTCGGGCTCAGCACTCCTTAACATGTAACACCAGGGTATCTGGTCAACAAGGCAAGTAATAACATGTGTGCCAATGATATGTGAGTGCTAAAAATCATGCCACGTAGTACAATCAGGAATGAATGCAT
>MU714042.1:21982-40403 GCA_026770625.1 Nicotiana glauca
AAAAGCCCCTCGGGCATCAGTAAAACAATAATACTCAGCTCAAACAATGGTTCAAATATTAGTTGAAACTCCAAGTTTGAGAAAAATATAGCTGAGTTCATGAAACAGTGTAAATCACATGGACTGAGTTCAAATAATATTTCAAATAGTGAGGAAAATAGTGATGATGGTTCGTAAAGAGTTCAAATAATCGACAATAAGCCCCAAGTATGGCAATGAGCCCAAGTCATAAAGATAACAACAAATCATTTGCAAATACACGGTAAAAACCAACAACCGGGACAGACCAAATCACGATCCCCAATGGTGCTCTACCCCACGCTCAAGTCCAGCGTGCAAGTCACCACAATACAGCACTAAGATGTGCAAATCCGGGGTTTCAAACCCTCAGGATATCATTCACAAGTATTACTCACCTCGAACCAGTGGAATTCTTCGCTCGCGACGCCTTTGCCCCTCAAATTGGCCTCCACGCGCATCGAATCTAACCAAAACCAGAGCGAATACATTATAATATGCAAATGGGACAATACCCAATCGAAAACAATCGAATTATAGAAAAAACCTCGAATCTAGCAAAACCCGAGCCCCGGGCCCACATCTCGAAAAATTACGAAACTTACATTTTCGGAATCCTCGTTTTGCCACGAGTCCGTAAATATAAATTTTATAAAAAATTGGAGTTCAAACGGGCCATCAAATTCCAAATTTACATAGCAAAAACCAAGCCCTAATTTCTTCAATTTTTGTACCCAATTTCAGAGAATTAATGGATGAATCTTCGATAAAATCATGTATTTAACTCATAAAACTTACCTCCAAACGATACCCAGTCGAAACCCTCTTAATTCCTCGTCAAAAGCTCCCAAGCTTGCTAAAAATGGTGGATAATGAACCCAAGTCGCGGAACAAAATGACACTTTAAAACCTTTCTGCCCAGGCCTATTTCCGCTTTTGCGGTCCAAATGTCGCTTCTGCGACTTCCGCTTCTGCGGATTTTCTTCCGCTTCTGCGGTTTTCCTTATTTCGCCCAAGACCGCTTCTGCGGTCCATTTTCCGCAAAAGCGATACCGCTTCTGCGGCCTTTTTACCGCATCTGCGGTTTTCCTTCAAGTCGCCCAGGACCGCTTATGCGGTCCATCACCGCTTCTGCGGTGACCGCTTATGCGAAACTTAATCCGCTTCTGCAGAAAATGCCAAACGACCACTGCCCACTTCTACGACTTCCCATTCACTTCTGCGGAACCTCTTCTGCGGCCCATTTCCACAGAAGCGAAAATACCAGACACCAGAACCCTTCAGCAGTCTCCAACTCCAAATTTTTATCCCGTTAGCCATCTGAAATCACCCCGAGGCCCCCGGGACCTCAACCAAAAATACCAATATATCCTATAACGTTATTCAAACTTGTTCCAATCATCAAAACACTATCGTTAACATCAAAACCATCAAATTTCTCCAAATGAAAGCCTAAGTTCTTCAAGATCTTTCGAAATGCACTTTCGATCAAAAACCCAACCAAACGACATCCGAATGACCTAAAGTTTTGCACATATATCCAAAATCACCTAACGAAGCTATAGAAACTCTCGAAATTCCATCCCGACCCTCGGATCAAAATCTCACCTATCAATCGGAATTCGCCAAAATTCAAACTTTGCCAATTCAAGCCTAATTCTACACCGGACCTACAAATTCAATTCCGATCGCACTCCTAAGTCACAAATCATCACCCGAAACTAGTCGAATCATCGGAAATCCATTCCGAGCCCTCTAACTCATAAGTCAACATCCGGTTGACTTTTCCAAACTAACCTTCTCTTAAGGAGACTAATTGTCTCATTTCCAACCAAACTCTATCCGAATTACTTCAAATTCACCAAACACATATAATGAAACATATAGAAGCATAAAACGGGGAAAATGGGGCAGAGATACATGAGATGATGGGTCGGGTCGTTACACTTGATAAACTTACTTAATGTACTTTCAAAGACGATATAATTTATGAGTTTACATCTATTGACTTACGACAAACTCCCACATACAAACATATGGGATGTAATATCAGTCCCCCCTTTAGAACATTCGTCCTCGAATATTGACTGATGCGCTTATCAGTCTCATAACCTATATCTTCTATGAATATAAGTATTGTTTTTTCCAACTAGGAAACTGTTCTATGTATAAATTCAAAGGCCAGGGCATTCCCCCCTTTAGGTCTCTTTCTTACATCATGACTTGTTGTCAGAATCTTCCAATCTCGTAACTGTTTCTACCTTTTGTTATACAGCCTGTATGACTTTGTCCATGTATGTGTGCCTATGCAATTATTCTCTCCTTTTTCCTCCAGCTATTAGCCAACCTCTAGGCCTCACTTTGGGAACATATAGAGAACTTGACAAGTTGTAACTCTGGGCATCTATAGGTATACTGAAGTTCTTCGCTCAGTACTTTGTCGATCTTATGACTATCGCAATATCTCATTTCATAGCCTAGGTTATCTATGATTATCGCTTTACTACAACTAGGTAGATCATACTAACTATAACTCTTACTTCGATTTATTATTACCGAGGTCTGCTACCCAACTCTAGGATACTCTGTCGTTGTTTATCCTATATATGTAAATCTAAGTCCTTTAATGCGTCTTCATTACTGTTTATCTTAATAATGATGGCCTAATCTCATCTTATATTTTGTATCTTTTATCCATCCATTATTGATTTACCTTAATGTTGATCCATAATCTACCACTGATAACTTGAAACCTCTTACGTAATAGATTGTCACTATGGCTCACGTTGCATCTGGGAACATTTGAAGTGATTTGCCTGATCCACCTAGTTACGATATATACTTCAATAATCGTATTTCATATCATCCCAACATGATCCAACTTATGGGGGTATTCTAATCCCATGTAATTCATGAAATCCCTTTTCTTAAAATCATTACTCAATCAAAGGCCTAAACGTCATCCTCTTATCTATCACCATTACACCCTTATTTTACTACCATGGCAGCATTTCATCTCTTCTAATTGCTCCTAGTCTTAGACTCCTCGGAGTTCATTCAGGCTACACTGAACTTTCTATTATTTACAGAAACCATCATCTATCTTATTTTGATGGGTTTAATCTCTAGGACTTACCTATTCTCGTCACCTTCTCACTCACCTTTTCTTATCCTTACTCCTATCTACAAACAAATTGTCGCTCTAC
This sequence comes from Nicotiana glauca, assembly GCA_026770625.1. Lineage (NCBI taxonomy): Eukaryota > Viridiplantae > Streptophyta > Magnoliopsida > Solanales > Solanaceae > Nicotiana > Nicotiana glauca. Next base: position 25,207 of record MU714042.1, read on the forward strand.
CATACTTTAGATTGCAACCTACACATATCAATTTATACTATTCGCAACCTTCCTTTAATTTTCTAGCACCATAGATTTCCTTCTGTGCCTTATCAATTGTCTTTAAATGTAAGCAACTACTTTTTCTGGTCGTTCTGCCATTTGCCACTTGCTGCATGAATGCTTGGCTTATCTTAGTGCCCAAGGATAATGGAATTTCATGTAACTCATGTGATCTCAAATATCACTTTTGATTTTACTTCACATTCATCAGTCACGACAGGTGCCACTTTCTTATGGAGTGCATACAATGTTGTAGTGATACTATTCTTACAATATCATTTCTTCTTTAGGTAACTATGCTTAGGTTGAAGCTTTTTTCCTTTATTTCCTCACCTAGTCTTTTGTGGTAGTACTTAGGGGAAAGCCTCTAACTCCTGTAAAGATACTAGCTTATTACATCGTATACCCGACGAAATTTTTGGTGTTCTTACTCGCCCATAATTATTCTTAGTTTCTTACCTCCGTGACCCTGTGCTTGTAGGTTGCTTCTGAACTGAAATTTTGACAGTCTCCCTAGTGGCACTCTCTTTTATTTCAGTAACATTTATACGGTACCTTTAACTATCCCAACTCCTATCTGAATATTTCTCATGGATCACGATGTCATATATGCGAGACTTAATTCATTATGTTAGGTTCACTACATTTATCTTGCACAATCAACAATCTGTATCCTCATGTCTAGCCATAACTAGACTCTTCCTGAATCAACTACTTACTACTCATTGGTCTATTCTCATATCTATATTTTGCATAATCTCTTTTGGGTTATTTCCTTTATCATAGCTTACCTCTCGTGTTGGATCCTTATGTATCAAGTGTTCACTCGGAATTATTTATCAATAACATCTCGGGCGGAAATCCTTACTTCCTCTCCCGACATCATGTTTGCATAATGTTTTGGAGTCGTAACATATATGTAGGATCTGAATAAATACAATCTCACTCCTTTCGCCTTTTTACCGCATCCTTCCTTTACTATTCCATAGTTACCTCATCATCTTTGGCGTCTTTTTACATGTTTGCTGACATCTTGTCTGCCTTGCGGTAATCGTTCTGTACCAAGGATAACTGAATTTCTCACGCACAAGGGTGACACCTAGTGTAACTGGCACAGTTAGTCCTTTAAGCTTAACTCTGCTCACAGTGCTTGCTTTAGGGAAGCGTATTCTTGAATGAACTTTAAATGCTATTCTTTTTTTCCATTCTATTATTGCCGGAACTCTATCTTTGAAATTCTCACGATGCCGACTACTATCAAATTTTCTGATCCCTAATTCATGTTCAATTTATCTTGTTCACTATCCTATACTGATTTTTATTACTCTAGGGGTATAACTTTTCCTTCTGGTAATCATGTTGGAGTCACCAACTCATTTCTCGAAATGAGGATATTACTTTATGGCTTATACTCTTTTATTGTCTCAAGGCATGTCACCTCTTGTCTTTTCCTTCACTTGAATATAGACTCTATCATCCTGTCATATTTTGATTTACCGTTATCACTCGTTTATCACATCTTACTCATAATACTTATTCTCCTGCTAATATTATCATCTATTACCTTATTATGACTACTTCAGAAAAATATTCCCTCGCTTTTAGCTCCCCTTACTCCATCCACTGACTCTTTGGGTCGCCTAAGAGAAAACATTCTCTCTTTACTAGAAACATGAGAAATACTAAGGTAAATATTTATCTCTTCTAGTATTCCAGTGCCTATCTTCTGAATTTTCTAAACATTATAGTATTCATATCTAACTGTACTTATTCTAGAGTTCACTACCTGGGTGTCTCACAAGGATAACTACTATCATATTTGTAATATCCTTCGGAAATGTTAGCTAATGCTAACAATTCATCCACCATTTTGGGTAACTTTATCCCTAACTGGATCCTTACATCCCATCTTTCTCTTAAACTATATCTATTATCTGCAGTAGGACATAACTGAGAAGGGTGTAGCCAATTGTACATGCCTCTGTTACTGTTGAAGGTAACTCAGAATGCTTATATTTCTCTGACTGAATTGTAAATGCTGATAATCTTCACTAACTGGTTAGCTCGTACCCTTCTTCACCTTGCTTCTTTAACTTATTGAAACTTATATCTACCTTCTGATTCTCTTGTTGCTTTTTACCATATGGGTGGATAGATATTCTTGCTTTAAGAAGAAGCTTACACGTCTTAGTACAAAAATGATCTACTGAAGACCTCACATTTTCTCATCATAATCATGATGCAAAATCGAGTTCCTCAGACTCAACTCTTCCATGGCCACATTTAATCTCTAACCAGTTGTCTTTCTAGATATAGGTATCATTGTATTACGAATAAAATATAATTTAGGAATTTGAATTCTTACAATTGAGCTGTACTATACGATCTAGAGTAAGAAGAAAGAGTGACAGTCTTAAATGCCCTATCGCATCTTGCTTCTAGTGTGGTGCACAATACACCCATAAACAAGACTCTATTAGCTTGTAGACTCCCTAGGACAGAACTACTGTGATACCATTTTTGTCACGACCCAAACTGATGGGCCGCGATGGGCACCTAATGCCTTACCCAACTGTCACGACCCTAACCCCAAACCCGATCGTGATGGCGCCTCTCATGAAGACAAGGCCATCCAATTGAACCAAATTATCATTTCTAAAATAGTTAAAATAGCATAAATATAGTCTAAACATGATTTAATAGTACTAAATAGCGGAAATATGGATAAGCAATGCGGAAATCCAACCCAACACAGCCCTAACCGGGATGCCACAAGTCACGAGCATCTATAGGCTACGATACAAGTCTGCTAAATCCAATATATAGTACAAATGTTTGAAGGACATGGAAATGACTAGATAATAGAGACACGGGGCTGCGGACGCCAACAACTAACTCGTAATCTCCGAATACCGCCTGGAACTAGAGGAATCAACACTCAGGAGCGGAACCAGCGACGCCTGAATCTGCACACACTGCATGGAGTAATGTGAGTACTCCGACCCAGTGAGTAACAAATATAATTAATGACTGGAGGTAAGAAATCACATAAAGCACAAGGCATTCTATAATGAAGCAGTAAAACATCATTTGGAAACAGTAAATCAGTGAAAAATCAAGTAAAATCTCCTTTCAACAGGTAAAACAGGTAAATAATGTAAAGTAAACAGCTGGAAGTTCGCCCCTCGAGCTCAATATTCACAAATCCACTCCTCGGGCTAAATCTCAGTACAGTACCAGCCCCTCAGGCTCAATCTTATATCACAAATGGGTACCCATGCTCGCTGGGGGTGTACATACTTCGGGAGGGGCCCCTTACGTCCCAAGCGCAATCACAAGCCATCTCGTGGCATCAAATCTAGGCCCTCGGCCTCATATCAATCAATCCACCTCGTGGCGTATATGTATCCCAGTCCCTCAGCCTCAAATCAGTATCAATGATCCTCACAATGTAGGCCTTCGGCCTTACTCAGTCCAAAAATCATCACAAGCCCCTCGGGCAATAGTAGAACAATGTTTTTAGCCAAAACATCATTTAAAATATCATTTAAGTCTTAAAAACTAAGAAAAAAATGGCTGAATAGTAAAATAGTGGAAATTATCAAGACTGAGTTCAAGTAATAAGTCACAATAGTGAGGAAATAGTAGTAAAAATCCCCGAACACGAAACCCAAATATGGCATTCAGTCCAAGTCATGATGATAGCAAATAAGTTTCAGTCAAATACGCGATAAAATCATCAATCAGGATGGACCAAGTCACAATCCCCAATAGTATACAACCCCACGCTCGTCATCAAGCGTGTGTCTCACCTCAATATAGCACTACGATGTGAAAATCCGGAGTTTCAAACTATCAAAGCATCATTTACAATAATTACTCATCTCGAACTGGCTAAATCTCTAGCTCACGATGCCATCGCCTATCGAATTGGCCTCCACGCGTGTCGAATATATCCAAAATTAGAACGAATATATCACAATATGCTAAGGGAACAAAGCCCAAGCAAAAACAATTGAAAATACCAAAAATCCCGAAATTAGATAAACCCAAGCCCTAGGCCCAATTCTCGAAACTCATAAATTTTCACATTATTAGATTCTTCATCTCCCCACGATTTCATACGTATCAAGAACACAAAAATCGGAGTCCAAATCACCCCTCAAATCTCCATTTTAAGTCCTCTTAAACTCAAGCCCTAATCCTCCATTTTAGCCTTTAAATCTATTTAATTACAGCCCTAAATCCATGAAAATCTACCATAGAATTGTGTTTTAGGTCCAAAACTCCTTACCTCAATGAAGTCCCTTGATTTCTCTCTTCAGAATCGCCCAAAAAGCTCCAAGGTCGAAGGCAACAATGGTGAAATAACCCAAAATCGCGAAATGAAATAACATATATGGTCTGCCCATGCTTTTCCGCATCTGCGGACAAAAAAATCTGCTTCTGCTGTACCGCATATGCGGTCAACCCATCCTCTTCTACGGAAATTCATTAAAGGGCCAAAACCGCATTTGCGGTCCTCTCGCCGCATCTGCGGCTCCGCAGGTGCGGGGCCCCAACCGCATCTGCGGTTCCAGACTTTTTCTCCCAAAACCGCTTCTACGGTTCTTCTCCCACGTGTGAGACACCGCACATGCGGTCCCCAAACCGTAGGTGCGAAAACACCAGAAGCAGTAAATTTTCTTCAATCTCACAAGTCTCAAATTTTAACGTTAACCATCCGAAACCACCCTGAGTCCCCCGGGACCTCAACCAAAAGCACCAACATATCCTAAAATCTTATTCAAACTTGCTCCAATCACCAAAACACCTCAAACAACATCAAATCTACCAAATCACCTCGGATTCAAGCCTAAGTTTTCTAAAATCTTCCGATATACGCTTTTGATCAAAAAACCAACTCAATCACGTCCAAACAACATGAAATTTTACATATACATCCCAAATAACATAACGAAGATACTGAAACTCTCGGAATTCCATTCTGACCCCTATATCAAAATCTCGCCTATCAACCGGAAATCGCCAAAATATCAACTTCGCCAATTCAAGCCTAATTCTACTCCGGGCCTCCAAAACCTATTCCAACCACGCTCATAAGTCATAAATCACCTCCCAAAGCTAACCGAACCATCGGAACTCACATCCGAGCCCTCTAACATATAAGTCAATATCCGGTTGACTTTTTCAACTTAAACATTCTTAAAAGAGACTAAGTGTCTCAAACCTCACCAAAACCAATTCGGATTCAATCCAACCAACTCGACACCTCAAAACATGGATAACCAAAGTAATAAGAAGCATAAATGGGGGAAACGAAGCGGTAACTCATGAGACGACTGGCCGGGTCGTCACATCCTCCCCAACTTAAACAAACGTTCATCCTTGAACGAGTCAAGAAACATACCTGAAGCCTCGAATAGGTGAGGAAATCTGCTCCGCATCTCTCACTCGGTCTCCCAGGTAGCCTCCTTCACAGGCTGACCTCTCCACTGCACCTTCACTGAAGCTATATCCTTTGACCTCAACTTCCAAACCTGACGACCCATATTAACTACTGGCTCTACACCATAAGTCAAATCATCCTCCAACTGAACCGTGCTGAAATCCAGAACATGAGACGAATCCCTAATATACTTCTGGAGCAGAGAAACATGAAATACCGGATGCACACTTGACAAGCTGGGTGGTAGGGCAAGCTCATAAGCCACCTCCCCAATCCTCCGAAGTACCTCAAATGGTCCGATGAACCGCGGACTAAACTTACCTTTCTTCCGAAATCTCATAACGCCCTTCATGGGTGAAACCTTCAACAGAACCTTCTCGCCAACCATGTAAGACACATCTCGAACCTTCCTATCAGCATAACTCTTTTGCCCCGACTGTGCTGTTCGAAGGATTTCCTGAATCACCTTTACCTTCTCCAAGGTATCCTATACCAAATAAGTCCCCAACAACCTATCCTAGCTCGAACCAACCAATTGGAGATCTACACCGTCTCTCATACAAAGCCTCGTATGGAGCCATATGAATACTTGACTGGTAGCTGTTATTATAAGCAAACTCTGCGAGTGATAGAAACTGAACCCATGACCCTCCGAAGTCAATAACACAAGCACATAACATGTCCTCCAATATCTGAATAGTACGCTCGGACTGCCCGTCCGTCTGGGGATGAAAAGTTATGCTCAACTCGACCTGAGTACCCAACTCTCGTTGCACAGACCTCTAAAACTGCAAGGTAAACTGAGTGCCCCCATCTGAAATGATGGAAATGGCAACGCCATGCAAACGAACAATCTCCTGGATATAGATCTCTGCCAACCGCTCTGAAGAATAAGTAGTATAGATAGGAATGAAGTGTGCGGACTTGGTCAGCCGATCCACAATCACCCAAATAGCATCGAACTTCTTCAATGTCCGTGGAAGTCAAACAGCAAAATCCATCGTGATCCTCTCCCACTTCCAATCAGGAATAACCATTTGCTGAAGCAAACCACCCGGTCTCTGATGCTCATATTTCACCTGCTGACAATTGAGGCACCAAGCTACAAACCCCACAATGTCTTTCTTCATTCTTCTCCACCAGTAGTGCTGCCTCAATTCCCGGTACATCTTCACGGCACCCAGATGAATAAAATACCGCGAGCTATGGGCCTCCTCCAGAATCAACTCCTGAAGCCCATCCACATTGAGCACACAAATCCGGCCCTGCATCCTCAACACTCCATCATCACCAATGGTCAATTGTCAGCATCATCATGCTGAACTCTATCCCTAAGAACAAGCAAATTTGGATCATCATACTGCACTCTCTAATGCGATCATATAAAGAAGACCGAGTAACTACACAAGCCAACACCCGACTGGGCTCCGAAATATCCAAGCTCACAAATCGATTGGCCAAGGCCTGAATATCATCTGCAAGAGGTCTCTCCCCAACTGGAATATATGCCAAAATCCCCATACTCACTGCCTTTTGGCTCAAAGCATCGGCCACCACATTGGCCTTTTTCGGATGGTACAATATAGTGATATCATAATCCTTAAGCAAGTCCAACCATCTCCACTGCCTCAAGTTAAGATCCTTTTGCTTGAACAAATGCTGAAGACTACGATGATCAGTGAATACCTCACAAGATACGCCATGCAAGTAATGCCTCCAAATCTTCAATGCGTGAACTATGGCAGCCAACTCTAAATCATGAAGGGGGCAGTTCTTCTTATGAAGCTTCAACTGACAAGAAACATATGAAATAACTCTACCCTCCTGCATCAACACACAACCAATCCTCACTCTCGAAGCATCACAATACATGGTATATAAACCTGAAGCTGATGGTAATACCAATACTTGAGTTATGGTCAAAGCTGTCTTGAGCTTCTGAAAGCTCTCCTCACACTCATTCGACCATACAAATGAAGCACCCTTCAGAGTCAACTTGGTCAAGTGCGAAGCGATAGATGAGAATCCCTGAATAAACCGGCGATAATAGCTTGCCAAACCAAGAAAACTACGAATCTCAGTAGCTGAGGACGGTCTGGGCCAACTCTGCACCACCTCTATCTTCTTTGGGTCAACCTGAATACCCTCACTGGACACCACGTGTCCCAAGAATGCCACTGACCCGAGCTAGAACTCACACTTAGAGAACTTTGCATAAAGCGTATCCTCCCTCAATCTCTGCAATACAACCCTCAAATGATCCACGTGCTCCTCCTGACTACGCGAATATACCAGAATATCATCAATGAAGACTATGACAAACGAATCGGATAAGGTCAGAATACGCTGTTCATTAAATGCATGAACGTTGATGGGGCATTGGTCATCTCAAAAGACATAACCAAGAACTCATAATGACCATATCCGGTCCTGAAGGTCGTCTTAAGAATATTCGAATCTCTTATCTTCAACTGGTGATAACTTGAACGGAGATCAATCTCAGAGAACACCCTCGCTTCTTGAAGCTGGTCGAATAAATCATCAATGCGAGGCAAGGGATACTTGTTTTAATTGCTTGTTCAATTGCCTATAATTAATGCACATTCTCATTGTGCCATCCTTTTTCTTCACAAGCAGAACTGGTGCACCCCAAGGTGACACACTAGGCTGGATGAACCCCTTATCTAGGAGTTATTGAAGCTGCTCCTTTAACTCCTTCAACTCCGTTGGTGCCATACGATACGGCATAATAGAAATGTGCTGAGTGCCCGACACCAGGTCAATACCAAAATCAATATCCCTGTCTGGTGGCATGTCCAGCATGCCTGCAGGAAATACATCAGGGAAGTCCCTCACAACTCGAACAGAATCAATACTGGGAGCCTCAGCTCCAACATCCCTCAAAAAGGCAAGATACGGGAGACAACCCTTCCCAAACATATACTGGGCCTTCAAGAAAGAGATCACTCTACTAGGAAAATAATCAGTCATACTATGCCACTTGATTTGTGGCACACCCAGCATAGCCAAAGTGACTGTCTTAGCATGACAGTATAGAATAGCACGACAAGGAGATAACTAATCCATGCCCAAAATGACATTGAAATCCACCATACTCAGTAATAACATATCCACTCAGGTCTCCAAACCCTAAATAGTCACCACATATGACCGGTACATACGGTCTACAACAATAGTATCGCCTACCAGGGTAGATACATGAACAGGTAAAGCAAGAAACTCACGGGGCATACCCAAATAACGACAAAGTATGATGACACATAAGAAAAGGTGGATCCGGGACCAAATAATACAGAGGCATCTCTGTGGTAGAATAAAACAATACATATAATAACAACATCGGAAGCAATGGTATCGGGTCTGCCAGGAAGAGCATAGAAACGGGCCTGACCGCCCCCTGATCGACTTCCCCCTCAGTGGTGACCCCTGGCTGACTGGCCTCTACCCTTAGATGGCTGAGTGGGTGATGGAAAAACAACTGGCGTTGAAGCCGATGACTGACCCTTCTGTTGGGATGAATTAGCAACACGACGAGGACACTGTCTTTGCATACGGCCCACCTTGCCACACTCATAACAACTCCCAGGTACTGGAGAAGGGGACTGAAGGGAACCCCTCACACCAGAGTGACTAGCAGATGCGCTCGGCATAGAAGAGCCATGAACTGAAGAAGCATGTGATGAACTCTGAGCTGAGAGGGCACTAAGTGATGACTGACCCTGCTGAGATACATGATAACCCTGACCCCAAGATGCCCCACGATAACCTGGGCAAGCTGACTGAGCAGGCCTGAATAAACGGCCTCTACCCTGATAAAACTGGCCCCTCGAAACAGCACCACTATAACTGCCCGATCCTCGAGGCCTCTTGGCCTCCTCTTCTCTCGCTCCTGATGGCGAACCGACTCAATCTCACGGGCGATATCAACCACCTCCTGGAACGTAGAACCAGATACCCTTTCCCGGGTCATAAGAATATGGAGCTGATAAGTAAGACCATCAACAAATCTCCTGATCCTCTATCGATCTATCGGAACCAACCAGATAGCATGGCGAGCTAACTCAGAAAACCTCGACTCATAATGTGACACAGTCATGTCCCCCTGTTGCAACCACTCAAACTGTCCACGCAGCTCCTCTCTGCGGGACTGCGGTACATACTTCTATAGGAAGAGGATGGAGAACTGCTTCCAAGTAAGGGGCGCTGCACCAACAGGCCTACGCCTCTCATACGCCTCCCACCAAGTGAAGCCAGCCCCAGAAAACTAAAATATGGTAAATGCCACACCACTAGTCTCAAGAATCCCTACTGTACGAAGAATCCGCTGGCACTTATCTAAGAAACCCTAGGCATCCTCGCCCTCTGCACCGCTGAATGTCGAAGGCTGGAGTCTACCAAACCTCTCGAGTCGACGCTCCTCATCATCCGGCATAATTGGTACAATAAACTCCTAAACTAGTGCAACCGGGTGGACTGGAGGTGCCCCCAGCATCTGAAGTCCCTGTACTACCTGCTCAGGTGTGCGAGCAGCGGGAGTCTGATTGCCTCCCTAACCTGTGAAATAGATGCGACTGTAGTGATTGAAACGGCCTGAGCCAGGACAATACAAACTGATAAGATCTGTGCCAAGGCCTCCTGAAGACCCGAAATCATGATGGGCACAGCTGGTGCCTGAACTGGTGCTACTGGAGCATCCATAGCTGGAGCCTGATCCTGAGCTAGGGCAGCTGGTGGGTCAACAGGTGCTGCCCTCGCTACTCTGCCTCTGCCACGACCACAACCGCGTCTATAGCCTCTGGTGGCCTCAGCTTGTGGCACTGATGGTCGTCCACCCCGTCCGTAGCTCGTGTCCTCACCATCTGTGAGAGAGTAGAATAATAGAAGTTTAGTACTCGGACCAACAATTTCGCACGACAAGAATTTCAAGAATATGAAGTTTTTTCTAAAGGTTGTGCAGCCTCTCGAGGATAAATACAGACGTCTCTGTATCGATCCGCGAGACTCTACTAAACTTGCTCATGAATCGTGAGACCTATGTAACCTAGGCTCTAATACCAACTTGTCACGACCCTAACCCCGAACCCGGTCATGATGGCGCCTCTTGTGAAGACAAGGCCAGCCAATTGAACCAAATTCTCATTTCTAAAACAGTTAAATAGCATAAACATAGTCTAAACATGATTTAATAGTACTGAATAGTGGAAATATAGATAAGCTTGTCACAAGTCACGAGCATCTATAGACCACGATACTAGTCTACTAAATCCAATATCTAGTAAAAATGTTTGAAGGACATAGAAATGACTAGATAATAGAGACACGGGGCTGCAGATGCCAACAACTACCTCGTAGTCTCCGAATACCGTCTGGAACTGGAGGAATCACCACTCAGGAGCGAAACCAGCGATGCCTGAATCTGCATACACATTGCAGGGAGTAATGAGAGTACTTCGACCAGTGAGTAACAAATATAAATAATGACTGAAGGTAAGAAATCACATAAAGCACAAGGCATTCTATAATGAAGCAGTAAAATATAATTTGAAAATAGTAAATCAGTGAATAATCAAGTAAAATCTCCTTTCAAAAGGTAAAACAGATAAATAATGTAAAGTAAACTGATAGAAGTTCGCCCCTAGCGCTCAATATCCACAAATCCGCCCCTTGGGCTAAATCTCAGTACACTACCAGCCCCTCGGGCTCAATCGCATATCAGAAATGGGTACCCGCGCTCGCTGGGGGTGTATAGACTCTGGGAGGGGCCCCTTACGGCCCAAGCGCAATCACAATCCATCTCGTAGCATCAAATCTAGGCACTCGACATCATATATTAAGCCACCTCGTGGAGTATATGTATCCCAGGTCCTCGACCTCAAATCAGTATCAATGCTCCTCACAATGTAGGCCATCGGCCTAACTCAGTCCAAAAATCATCACAAGCCCCTCGGGCAATAGTAAAATAGTGTTTTCAGCCAAAACATTATTTAAAATATCATTTAAGTCTTAAAAACTGAGAAAAGAATGGCTAAATAGTAAAATAGTGGAAATTATCAGGACTGAGTTCAAGAAATAAGTCACAACAGTGAGGAAATAGTAGTAAAAATCCCTGAAGGGTTCAAATAGTTGGAACGAAGCCCAAATATGGCATTCAGCCTAAGTCATGATGATAAAGTATAAGTTTCAGTCAAATACGCGATAAAATCATCAATCGGGATGGACCAAGTCACAATCCCCAATAGTATAGAATCTCACGCTCGTTATTAAGCGCGTGTCTCACCTCAATATAGCACTACGATGTGCAAATTCGGGGTTTCAAACCATCAGAGCATCATTTACAATTATTACTCACCTCGAACGGGCTAAATCTCTAGCTCGCGACACGTTTTACCCTCGAATCGGCCTCCACACACGTCGAATCTATCCAAAATCAGAACTAATACGTCACAATATGCTAAAGGAACAAAGCCCAAGCAAAAACAATCGAAAATACCAAAAATCCCAAAATTAGCAAAACCCGAGCCTCGGACCCACTTTTCAAAACTTAGAAATTTTTACATCATTAGATTCCTCGTCTCCTTACGATTTCATACATATCAAGAACACAAAAATTGGAGTCCAAATCACCGCTCAAATCTCCATTTTAAGCCCTCTTAAACTCAAGCCCTAATCCTCCATTTTAGCTTTTAAATTCCTTTAATTACATCCTTAAATCCATGAAAATCTACCATAGAATTGTGTTTTAGGTCCAAAATTTCTTACCTCAACGAAGTCCATTGGTTTCTCTCTTCAGAATCGCCCAAAAAGCTCCAAGGTCGAAGGCAACAATGGTGAAATAACCCAAACTTATGAAATGAAATAACATATATGGTCTGCCCATGCTTTTCCACATCTGCGGCCAAAAAAATCCACTTCTGCGGTACCGCATATGCGGTTAACCCAACTGCTTTTGCAAAGTTTCATTAAAAGGCAAAAACTGCATCTACGGTCCTCTCGTCGCATTTGTAGCTCCGCAGGTGCGGGCCCCTACCGTATCTGCGATTCCAGACTTTTTCCTCCAAAACTACTTCTGCGGTTCTTCTCCCGCATGTGCGACATCGCACCTACGGTCCCCAAACCACAGGTGCGAAAACACCAGAAGCAACAAATTTTCTGCAATCTCACAAGTCTCAAATCGTCCCATTAACCATCAGAAATCTACCAAATCACCTCGAATCTCCAAAACACCTCAAACAACATTAAATCTACCAAATCACCTCGGATTTAAGCCTAAGTTTTCTAAAATAATCTGAAATATGATTTTGATAAAAAACCAAACTAAACCATATCCAAATGACCTAAATTCTATACACATATCCCAAATGACATAATGAAGTTACTGCAACTCTTAGAATTCCATTCCGACCCCTATATAAAAATCTCGCCTAGCAACCGGAAATCGCCAAAATATCAACTCCGCCAATTCAAGCCTAATTCTACTCTGAACCTCCAAAACCCATTCCGATCACGCTCCTAAGTCACAAATCACCTCCCGAAGCTAACCGAACCATCGGAACTCACATCCGAGCCCTGTAACATATAAGTCAATATCTGGTTGATTTTTTCAACTTAAACCTTCTTAAAAGAGACTAAGTATCTCAAACCTCACCAAAACCAATCCGGAGTCAATCCATCCAACTGGATACCTCAAAACACGGATAATCAAAGTAATAAGAAGCATAAATGGGGAAAATAGAGTGGTAACTCATGGGACGACTGGTCGGGTCGTCACACAAACCGAGTACTAATATGTATAATTAGTATATTATGTATCTCAAATGATAACTCAATTCTAAAATAAAACGAGCAACATTTCCCCTGATTTTACTGCTCCCTCAAGCCTACTATAGGCGAGATAACAATACAATAAAGCCAGCAATTCAAAAATAACCTAACTACAATTCGAGATCTTTAATACAATTAAAAACCCAAAAATCCCATAACACACACAATCAACAAGTTATCAATTAGCCCGCATTTGCAACGACAAGCGACCAACTCACTCCCTACCGCATGTGATGTTTATCCACGCTCTTTATCCTTCTAAACTCCATAAATCTGTAGCACAATAGGCCAACACGAGTAGACTACAAAACAATCCACTAAAAGTGAAATAAATTAAACTCACAGCTTCCGATCATTGTCTCGTGAGTTCTAACTATTAGTAAACGAATTTATCAACCTTCCTTGATGTTTAAAAAGCTTAAATACAGAAATAGGAATTTTCTTAACTATGAAATACCTTCCAAAACTCAAACTACAAAGAAAAAGAGAGGCGATATAGCGATACTTACGTCGTAGGGATCTTTCTAATGTTATAACTTTTTAATTTCTTACCCGGAATGTTAATCTTCTTTGAAACCCTTGTAGAAAGCATAAGGGTAAGTTTATGGTCTTATGTTGGTCGTGGTATGTGGAAAAATAAAGAAAGAGATGACACAAGGTGTATATATATATATATATATATCCACTTTTGAAAAGCCAAAGAGGTGCTAGTATGGCACCCTAGCATTGGCCTTTCTTCCATCGCTCTTTTTATCTGAATATCGTATGAACAAACGGTTAAGGGCATCAGAAACTAAATTACAAGACCTTCAATTTGGTATATAATATATCCCGAAAGACCTCATATAATACCCAAAGTTTATTGCTCAAAAAGTTTAAGTGACACACCTACTTGTCACCTATGCAGTCTGCGTAGTCTTGCGAAACTGTAAATATCTCTCTACTCCGATGTTGTATCGATAAACGGTTTAATACATTAGAAACTAGAATCGTAGATCTTCAATTTGATATGTAGACTATCTCTTATTTCCAAGTGTACTGGGAGAAAAGCTCCTCTATATTTGACATAATTTTCAGTATATTTATGATGTAATTTATGATCGCCTTTGCCAACTTTTGTTCCACAACTCGCTTGACTTAAAACGTAATACATGACTATCATACGACTAAAATAACTCATATCATAACCTCTGTATCATGTTAATCACCATATTCTTATCCCAAAAGTACATGTTATAATATTCCCAACTTGTTGACTTTCGACGAAACTTATTTTCTTCAGTTTGTTTAGCTTCTTAGTCTTTCAACCCTCTTGGTACTTGTTATCCATGATCTTAAAGATTTGTAACCTCCAAGGTAACATGATTAACTTACTTAATGTACTTTGAAAGACAATCTCATTTCTGAGCTTACATCAATTGATTTACAGCATAGTGTGATGTACAAAAATATGGAGTGTAATAATTAATTACACGGATGGTCACTTAAATTTTGTTTTATTGTACTAAAACTGCTTAATAAATTTTCATAACTAAAGAGTCCCTCAATTTTAACTTGTATCACAAAAAGCCATTAAACTATTTATTGTAACAAAAAAATCGCTCAATGTAGCCTAGGTATCATAAAAAGTCGGGAGAAATTCAAAAATAGCCAGATTCACCACTGGTCATTGAAAAATTGCCAAGTTTCAAAAGTCATCGAAATTTAACCACTTTAAATTTGAGCGAAAATACTGTTCAAAATTCGAAAAAATACGCTCGTAAATTTTACGGGAGTTCCAGCATAAGTATGCTTGAACTCCCGTAAATTTTACGGGAGTTCCAGGATAACTATGCTGGAACTCCCGCAAATTTTACGGGAGTTC
>MU714048.1:0-15234 GCA_026770625.1 Nicotiana glauca
TCATAATACCTGAAATGAAGCTGTTCATGGCCTCCGACTGCTGAACAGAGCGCTGGTACTCAAAACGACCGGTCGAGTCGTTACAAGTAGATGCCATGCCTATAGGTCATCACATAAGCAAACAAGTAAGTAGTTAATTAATTGCACCAGTCTTCGATAAGTTGCAGCCAGGTGAGCCTAATGCAAACCTCTTACCTGAAAATATGTAATGAACCAGCCCGCCTAACATTCAGCATAATTTGGACCTAATAAGTACATGTAAGACATGCTAAACTACATGATTTATGTGATTAAAGGAGGTTTATCTGAGCCTTGATTGTTTTGAGATCCTATAACTGTTGTATGTGTTTTGCCTGACGCCTTAGTATTTTAACCTTTTTAAACCTCTGAAAGGCCAAGCTTCCTCCTTTTAGGATTAGTAGTCCTAAAAGCCCACAGGACTGATAGGTGGAACGAGTAATAGCATGCTGTAGGTTACGATACCATTTCGCGCTTAATACCTTAACGGGGTGGAAAGGGTAGACATAGAGATGATGATCACACGATAACACTACGCGTACGATTGGTTACCGATGTTGTGTGGATGATCCATATATTTTATAAACCTAGGACCGCTTTCCTTATGTGACTTTGTTTAATATCAATAAAATTTTATCTTTTCAACTACTCAAAACTCCTCTTTAATTTTACTGCATTATTCCTTTTCTTCTAAATTTTTCTTCTTTGTTTATTCAATGTCTTGATCAATTTTCTGCATTTAGACCCTTCTTCAAACAATTGTAGATCATCTAGACCTTGATTCCAACATACTTGTCACGTATCTATTTGTAACCCTTATGTGTAAAATTATTTGTGTACCTATTTGCATTAAAGTCACAACATAGCATGGCTGGGAACCACACTAGTGGATCTTGAGGGGTGCCTAACACCTTCCCCTCGAGATAATTTCTAGCCCTTACCCGAACTCTGGTTTTCAAAAAAAAAATTCAAAACCCTTAGTGTCCTAATGCACTTAATCATTAGGTAGCGACTCTTCAATTCCAAAAACCCAATTCCCAAACGGGAATAGAGTTGTCTTCCTGAATGTTGTAAACTCGATTTTGTGAGAAAAAGGAGGCGTCGACATGAAAAATAACACATTTAAACATAACTTCAGTTAAAGTGTATTAATGACTTTCAGTAACTTCAAGTTCAATTAATTGCTTAAAGATACACTCGATGATGAAGGTATTTTCACAAAATGGCAAACTTTGGATCCTAGTGTATGAAATAGGCTAACATTGAAAGAGATGACACGAATTAGCAACTACGTCTAATTGCATGAGAATAACTCGGCAACAAAAGGATATCATGCATGTAACAACAATTTCAACTAAGAGTAACCAAACAATAAAGGAGGTCACATAATGATAAAAGAGGTAGCAACTTCAAATAAAGCATATAAGAGTAATATTGACAAGTAAAAGATGTGACATGTAACAGCAACTTCAAATAAAGCATGCGAAAGTATACATGACAAACAAAAGGATATAACATGCGCTAATAATTTCAAATAAATACATAAAAGAAGCGTAAGAGTCTAAACCGGTCAATTTTCACATATAATCCTGACTACGCGCTTGTAACCTCGAGTACATGGATTTCACATAACACAAATAGCGCAAACAACTCCAATACAAAGGGGTAGTTCTCCCATACAAAGTTAGGCAAGATACTTACCTCAAATAAACTAAACCAATACTCTAAAATGACCTTCTGCTGTGAAACAACCTTCGGACGGGTAAAATCTAGCCAAAACAACTTAATATCAAAAATAAAAACCATAAGAAACTATTTCGGACAATAAAGCTTCGATCTTTAGTGAAAACAAAAAGGTCGACCCAAAAAGTCAACACCAGGACCGCACCTCGGAACCCGATAAAACCCACAAATTCTGATAACTTATTCAATTATGAGTCCAACCATACTAATTTCATCAATTTCAACTCCGAATCGGTATTCTAAACCCAATTGTTCTTTTTCAAAAAGTTTTTGATAAAAACCCTCAATTTACCAATCGAAACAGGAATTAATTCACAAATTAACTATTGTAATCATGTTAAAATATAAATATTTAGATTATATACTGACCCTCATGAAAATACGAGAAGAATGCCGCAAAAATCACCTCAATTGGAACTCTAGACCTCAATATATGGTCAAAATACCAAAAGAGCGCAATCTAAATTTTTCATACACAGGAATTTCCACTTTTGCGCCCAAAAAGTTGCACTTGCGCATTGCCTGCTATCGTTTCCGGTTTTGCAAATCATTTTTCGCACCAGCGGGGTTGCAGATGCAGACCCAACTTCGGATCTACGAAGCACCACCACCAGCTCTCTTCTCTGATATTAAAATGAGCATAACTCACTCATACAATGTCTAAATTCAATGATTTTTTTGCTATGGCTCCGTAGTTATGACAATGATTCAATCAAAACAGAAATTGGATCGCATTATCTTAATGTGATACCATTTAATTATCTAACAAACTACATCAAATATCAAAAAGGAGAACCTATTTGAAACTCACCCGAGCCCCTAGGGACCCTATACGAATATACCAATAAGTCCCAAAACATAGTACATAACTAGTCGAGGCCTTAAATACCATATAACAATATCAAAACCATGAATAATCGATCAAAACCAATATATTAAGTTCATAAACTTAAAACTTCAAACCAAGCTCGATTCGAACCTATTCCAACTCTTAGGACAATAATCTGAACTCGATAACATCAAAGTCAACTCCCGATCAATCCTATGAACTTTCTAAATCTTCAAATTGCCAACCTTTACCAAATAGTGCCAAAACCTCCGAGAAACATCCAAATACAAATTCGGGCATATACGCAAGAGCAAAATCATCATACGAAGCTATCGAATCATCAAAACATAATTTTAGAGTCGTCTACACAAAAATCAAACTCCGGTCAGCTCTTGGCACTAAAGCTTCTAAAACAATAATCATTCTTCCAATTCAATTCTGAATTATCCGAAAACCAAACCTGCCCACACGTGCAAGTCATGATACATAATACGAAGTTGCCATCATTGGTTCACAGTTGCGAGTTGCATAATTGCGAACAAATGTTCATAGTTATGACATCTGCAATTGGGTAACAAGGGAAGGGTTCCGAGAGTAGCTCATTTTTCTCCATTTTCTGAGACCTAAACTTTGTTAGGAGGCGATGCTTGAGAGGATTTTCTTCCTAACTTTAAGGGTTAGTAACTTTAACTTGTTTTTGATTAATTTCCATTATTTTCCATAGATTTTCATCCCTAAATCTAGGATTTCATAGAGTAGAAATAGAATTTTTGGGTAGAACTTTTGATTTTGTATTTTTAGAGATTTAGTTCTAGATTTGAGTCAGATCGCAAAACTAACCACATATTTGAACTCGGGAATAAATGGTAATCGAGATTTGGTCTCGTCGAAAGTCGACCAAGTGAGCTGGGGTTGAATTTTTGTTGACTTTTCAAAATATGTTAAAGATTACACCTTTTTTTATACTAGGGTAGTTTCTAAAACTTATTTTAACTTTTTTGAGTATCATTTTACTAGATTCGAGTTTTTTATTGGCTTGTTTTAAAGGGAAAGTGATATTAGAGGGTTGAATTGTTCCAGAAAGAGGTAAATATCTTGGTTAGCCTTGATTGAGGAAATTAAGGGGGAAGTATATATGAAAGGTAGCGAGTGCATATGCATTTGTCGTGAATTAAGCATGCGAGTAGAATTAGCTTTATTCATGACTTGTTGCTTCACGTATTACTTTTTCTATGCTCTAAATAGTTTATGAAACTTCTTGTTTATTCTTAATCATATTAATAGTTATCTTTTGGTTTGGTGAGACATTTAGACATTATGGTTCTTAAATTGTGGCTCGGCTATTGGTGTAAACGTAATGGTTATCTCTTATGTGGCCTATTATACTTAATCACTCTTATTCATGTTATTCATGCTTTCTACGTTACTTGGTATTGTTTTGTATATATGCTTGGTAGGGAAGAGTGAATTGCACTAACGGTATTTCCATGCTTTTGAGGAAGAGTGATTATGCACGAAGTGTATTTTCGTGCTTCTTGATATCATTTCTATTGCATGAGGGATATTTTATTACTTGTGAGGAAGTGATTATGCATGAAGGATGTTTCTGTGCTTGTGAGGATTAGAGAAAATGCACAAAGGGTGTTGTCGTGCTATTTGATATGATTTCTTTTATTCCTTGCTTTTACTATGCAGATTGAGAACTTTGCTATGTTGTTTTGTGGTTGCCTTGTCATTCTCCTGGATTTGAGTTGTTGTGAAAGTCTTGGTTATGTTATTTGAGAAAATATTGTCATTATTTCCCTTTGTTTTTTCTTTCACTATTCCTCGCACTTCTTAATCTTACTATTAGTCTTGTTATCTCACTCATTATCTCTTTATTTCTATCTTACTTGCTATTTCAATATTATCTTACTTATTATAACTCTTATTATTTTTCTTATTATTTAACTGCACATGATTATATATTGAGTGTCTTTTTGAAGCCTCATCACTACCTCGTCGGGGTTAGGCCTGAAACATACTAAGTGCATCGAGTTAGTTATACTCATATTATACTTCTGCACTTCTTATGTGGATTCTAGCATTGGTCCTAGCAGTGTTCATAGGGTAACTATCTTGGACTTCTGAGGAGACTCGAGGTATTGCTACACTCTCTTTCGCAGACTGTGGAGTCACCTTCCTTATCCTTCTTAATGTTTATTATGAGTTACATCCTTGTTTCTCCCATTTATACTTCTTTATATGTTATTCACCTACATTTTATCATATCATGTTGGTTGGTTCCGGTTTGGAGTAGTTTTAGAGAGGAATGAGACACTTAGTCTCTTAAGTTGGTCATTTAGTTAGAAAAGTCAACCGGAAGTTGACTTGTGGGTAAATAATCTCGGAATTGGATGTTTATAGTTTAGATAGCTTCGTTAGGTGACTTGGGACTTAGGAGCATGATCGGGATGTATTTTGGAGGTCCATGGTAGATTTAGGCTTGAATTAGCGAAATTGAAATTTTAGAGTTTTCCGGTTGGTAGTGGAAATATTGATATCGGGTTCGGATTGGAATTCCGTAAATGGATATAAGTCTATTGTGTCATTTGTGACGTGTGTGCAAAATTTTAGGTCATTCGGAGTTCGATAGGTTTTTACATCATTTGCGGAATTCAGAAGTTTTGGGAACCTTAGGCTTGAATTCCATGGTGATTTGATGTTTTGGTATTGTTTTGAGTGTTCCAAAGGTTGAAACAAGTTTTAATGATGTTATTGGATGTTTTGGCATGTTTGGTTGAGGTCCCGAGGGCCTCGGGCGTGTTTCTAATGCTCAACGAGTCATTTTTGGGCTTGAAAGGTTAGCAGATTTTGCTGGTATTTTGTTGCAGAAGATTTGTTCTTCGCGTTCGCGAAGACTGTTCCGCATTTACGAAGGAGAGCTTGGTCAGGGGCTGAAGATGCTCTTCATGTTCGCAAGTACGGGGACGCGTTGGCGTAGGTTTGGGTCTCCAATAAATCGCGGACGCATGGGTGGCGTTGCGTTCGCATAGGGAAGTTGGAGTAGCTGGGACCCCAGGAGTTTGTTCAACGCGTTCGCGTAGGAAGGATCGCGTTCGCGAAGGGTCTAGTAGTTAAAGCTTCGCATTTGTGGGAAGGCGCTCGCGTTCGCGGTAGAGGAAAAAGTGAGGAGTGGAGTTTTATTCTACACGAAAGTGAGGAGGATGTCGTGTTCGCGAAGAAGGTCGCATCTGGGCAGAATGTTTAAGTACAAAAAACGAGGGTTTTGGGCCGTAATTTCAAAACTCATTAGAGAGCTCGAGAGAAGGAGAATTTAGAGGATATTTTTAGAGGAGTGATTGGGGTAAGTGTTCTTCAGTTGCTTTTGGTTGAATTCCATGATTATGTCTTGATTCGTATCATTTAATTTGGAAATTTGGGGTGAAAATAGGGGAAAATGGAAGAAAATTTAGAGAATGGATTTTTGGGATTTGGACGGCCATTTAACATCGGATTTTGGTGAATTTGATATGGGTAGACTCGTGGGATGATAAGGATTCTAATGGAGTAATTTTTATTGGATTTTGATATGTGGTCCCGGGGGTCAGGTTTGGCCAATTTCGGGATTTTTGATGTAACTTGATTATTTTCGTGTGGGCTTTATTATTGATGTTATGATTCTAATTTTGGATATATTTGGGGCGATGTGAGGCTGAGTTAAGTGAAAAATGCATGGTGAAGTAGTTTTTCATCCGGTTTGAGGTAAGTAACGATTGTAAATCTAGACCTGAGGGTATGAAACCCAGGAATTTTGTACTGTGTTGATAAATGAGGTAACGCACATGCTAGGTGACGAGCGTGTGGGCATGCACTGGTAGGTATTGTGACTTGGTCCATCCCGTGGTAACCGTAGAAATGAATCTGTTAATTTGGCTGAATGCCATGTTTAGGGCCTTGTGCTGAATTGTTTGGACCCTCAGGGGTATTTTACTACTTTCCTCACACTGTTTTCATTCGAAAGCATCAGTATTAAACTTTTGTTGTTCTATTCTCTCACAGATGGTCAGGACACGTGCTACCAGTCAGGGTGATATGACTGTGATGCAATATGAGATGAGGTTCTCGGAGTTAGCTCGTCATGCTGTCTGGTTGGTTCCTACGGATAGAGAGATGATCAGGAGGTTCGTTGATGTCCTCACATATCAGCTTCAGATTCTCATGACCAGAGAGAGGGTGTCGGGTGCTACTTTTGAGGAGGTTATTGATATTGCTCGCGAGATTGAATCACTTTTTCACCAGGAGAGAGATGAGAGGGAGGCCAAGAGGCCTCGGGGATCTGCTAGTTTTGGTGGTGTTCCTTCGAGAGGTCAGTTTCAACATGGCAGAGGCTGTCCATTCAGGCATACTCAGTCAGCCCGCCCAGTTCATTGGGGGCATCATCGATCCATGGTTCTCACAGTTCTCATTAGGGCCACTCATTACTTAGCGCTCTACCAGCCTAGAATTCATCCAGTGCTCCATTAGTTCAGGGCTCTTCCATGCCAGGTCCTTCTACTGATCATTTTAGTGCTAGGGGTTCCATTCAGTCATTGTTCCCCACATTAGGGATTTTTTATAAGTGTGGAGAGTTCAGACATATGAGGAGACAATGTCCTCGCCTTCTTAGCAGTTCATCTCAGTAGAGGGGACAACCCTCAACTTCAGCTCCAGTTACTTCACCACCCACCTAGGCAGCTAGGGGTGGGGGTCAGTCAGCTAGTGGTCGCTCTAGAGAGGGAGGCCGATCAGGTGGCAGTCAAGCCCGTTTCTATGCATTTCCAGCTAGGCCCGATGTGATTTCTTTATATGCGGTGATTACTAGTATTGTCTCAGTTATCCATAGAGATGCCTCTATGTTGTTTGATCCCGGATCCACTTTTCCAATTGTGTCATCGTATTTTGCTCGTTATTGGATACGCCATGTGAGCCTCTTGTTTCCTCTGTTCGTGTATCTACTATGGTGGGCGATACTATTGTTGTGTACCGCGTATATCGGTCGTGTATGGTGACGATTGGGGGTCTGAAGACTCGAGTGGACATTTTTTTGCTGAGTATGGTGGAGTTTGGTGTGATATTACGCATGGATTAGCTATCTCCGTGTCGGGCTATATTGGATTTTCATGCTAAGACACTGACGTTGGCTATGCAGGGTGTGCCACGAATTGAGTGGCGAGGTTCGACTGATTTTGTCCCCAGTAAAGTGACTTTGTTTTTGAAGGCCGAGTGGATGGTTAGGAAAGGTTGTCTATCATATTCAGCCTTTGTGAGGGACATCAGCGTAGAGACTCCTAGTATTGTTCTATTCCAGTAATGTGAGATTTTCTCAATGTGTTTCCTGTAGACCTGTCGAGCATGCCACTGGACAGGGATATTGATTTTGGTATTGATCTGGTGCCGGGTATGCAGCCCATATCTCTTCCACCGTATCATATGGCACCAGTGGAGTTGAAAGAGTTAAAGGAGCAGCTTCAGGAGCTCCTTGATAAGGGGTTTATTTGCCTTGGGGTGCGCCTGTTCTATTTGTGAAGAAGAAAGATAGCACGATGAGGATGTGCATTGATTACAAGCAGTTGAACAAAGTTACAATCAAGAACAAGCATCATTTGCCTCGTATTAATGATTTATTTGACCAGCTTCAGGGAGCGAGGGTGTTTTCCAATATTGATCTCAGGTCAGGGTATCACCAGTTAAAGATCAGGGACTTGAATATTCTTAAGACAACTTTCAGGACCCGATATGTTCATTATGAGTTCCTTGTGATGTCTTTTAGGTTGACCAATGCCCTAGCAGTGTTCATGAATTTGATGAACAACGTGTTTTGGCCTTATCTCGACTCGTTTGTCATTGTATTCATTGATGATATTTTAGTGTACTCGTGTAGCCAGGAGGAGCAAGTGAAGCATTTGAGAGTGTTATTGCAGCGGTTGAAGGAGGAGAAGCTTTATACAAAGTTCTCCAAGTGTGAGTTTTGGCTCAATTTGGTGGCTTTCTTGGGGAATGCGGTGTCCAGTGAAGTTATTCAAGTTGATTTGAAGAAGATAAAGGCGGTTCAGAGTTGGCCCAGACCGTCCTCAGCCATAGAGATTCACAGCTTTCTTGGTTTGGCGTGTTAATACCGTTGGATCATCTAGGGATTTTCATCTATTGCATCACCCTTGACCAAATTGACTCAAAAGGGTGCTCCATTCAGGTGCTCGAATGAGTGTGAGGCGAGCTTTTAGAAGCTCAAGACTGCCTTGACCATAACTCCACTGTTAGTTTTACCTTCAACTTCAGGTTCTTATATGGTGTATTGTGATTCTTCGAGAGTTGGTATTAAGTATGTGTTGATGTAGGAGGGTAGAGTGATTTCTTATGCTTCTCGTTAGTTGAAGCCCCATAAGAAGAACTACCCCGTTAATGATCTAGAGTTGGTCGCCATTTTTCACGCATTAAAGATTTGGAGGCATTATCTGTATGATGTGTCTTCTGAGATGTTTATTGATCATCGTAGCCTCCAGCACTTGTTCAAGCAGAAGGATCTCAATTTGAGGAAGCGGAGATGGTTAGAGCTGCTAAAGGACTATGATATCACTACTTTGTACCATTCGGGGAAGGCTAATGTAGTGGCTGATGCTTTGAGTAGGAAGGCGGTGAGTATGGGCAGATTGGCAAACATTCCTGTTAGGGAGAGACCTCTTGTAGTTGATGTTCAGGCCTTGGACAATCAGTTCGTGAGGTTGGATATTTCGGAGCCTAGTCGAGTCTTAGCTTATGTGATTTCTCGATCTTCCTTGTTTGATCGTATTAGAGAGTGCCAGTATGACGATCCTCTTTTTCTTGTCCTCAAGGACAGGGTTCAGCATGATGATGCTAGAGATGTGACTATTGGTGATGATGGGGTATTGAGGATGCAGGGCCAGATATGTGTGCCCAATGTAGATGGGCTTGGGGAGTAGATTTTGGAGAAGGCCCACAACTCACAGTATTGCATCCATCCGGGTGCCGCAAAGATGTATCAGGACATGAGAAAGCACTACCGGGGGAGGAGAATTAAGAAGGATACTGTGGGATTTGTAGCTCGGTGTCTCAATTGTCAACAGGTGAAATATGAGCATCACAGACCAGGTGGCTTGCTTTAGCGGTTAGATATTCTAGAGTGGAAGCGGGAGCGGATCACCATGGACTTTGTAGTTGGACTTCCTCAGACTTTGAGGAAGTTCGATGCTATTTAGGTGATTGTGGATCGGTTGACCAAGTTCGTGCACTTTATTCATGTGTGTACTACCTATTCCTTAGAGCTGTTAACAAAGATTTACATCCGAGAGATTGTTCGCCTGCATGGTATTCCATTTTCTATCATTTCAGATAGAGGTACTCAGTTTACTTTGCAGTTTTAGAGAGTCGTACACTGAGAGTTGGGTATTCAGCTTGAATTGAGCACTTCTTTTCACCCTCGGATGGATGGGCAGTCTGAGTGCACTATTCAAATATTGGAGGACATGTTGTGCTATTGTGTTATTGATTTTGGGGGTTCATGGGATCAGTTTCTACCCCTCGCGGAGTTTGCATATAACAACAGCTATCAATCGAGTATTCAGATGGCTCCATGTAAGGCTTTATATGGTAGACAGTGTACATCTCCAGTTTGTTGGTTTAAGCCGGGCGAGGCTAGGATTTTGGGTACAGACTTCGTACAGGATGCCTTGGACAAGGTGAAAGTGATTCAGGAGCAACTTCGTACAGTGCTATCGAGACAGAAGAGTTATGCTGTCAGGAATATTCGTGATGTGTCTTACATGGTTGGGAGAACAGGATGCCTTGGACAAGGTGAAAGTGATTCAGGAGCAACTTCATACAGTGTTATCGAGACAGAAGAGTTATGCTGACAAGAATATTCGTGATGTGTCTTACATGGTTGGGAGAAGGTTCTATTGAAGGTTTCACCCATGAAGGGTGTTATGAGATTTAGGAGGAAGGGTAAATTGAATCCCCGGTTCATTGGGCCTTTTGACGTGCTTTAGAGGATTGGGGAGGTGGCTTATGAGTTGGCTTTGCCACCTAGCTTGTCGAGTGTGCATCTGGTATTCCATGTTTCTATGCTCCAGAAGTGTATTGGCGATCCGTCTCATGTTTAGGATTTCAGCACGGTTCAGTTAGACGGTGATTTGACTTATGATATGGAATTAATGGCTATTTTGGGGAGTCAGATTCGAAAGTTGAGATCAAAGGATATTGCTTCAGTGAAAGTGCAGTGGAGAGGTCGGTCCGTGGAGGGGGCATCTTGGTAGATCGAGCGGGACATGCGGAGCAGAAATCCTCACCAATTTGAGGTTTCAGGTATATTTCTTGACTCATTCAAAGATGAACGTTTGTTCAAGAGGGTGAGGATGTAATGACCCGGTCGGTCGTTTCATGAGTTACAGCCTCGTTTCCCCCATTTCTGCTTCTTTATGTGTTTTTCAGCTACATTTCATCGTATCGTGTTGGTTGGTTCGGGTTTGGAGTAGTTTTGGAGAGGAATAGACACTTAGTCTCTTAAAGTCGGCCATTTAATTGGAAAAGTAAACTGAAAGTTGACTTGTGGGTAAATGATCTCGGAATTGGGTTTTTAAGGTTCAGATAGCTTCATTAGGTGATTTGGGACTCAAGAGCATGATCGGAAAGTATTTTGGAGGTCCATGGTAGATTTAGGCTTGAATTCGCGAAATTAGAATTTTGGCATTTTTTTGGTTGGTAGCGGAAATCTTGATATTAGGGTCGAATTAGAAATTCATAAATTAGAGTAGGTCCGTTGTGTCATTTGTGACATGTGTGCAAAATTTCAGGTCATTCGGACGAGGTTTGATAGGGTTTTACATCATTTGCAGAATTCGGAAGTTTTGGGAACCTTAGGCTCGAATCTAATGGTGATTTGATGTTTTGGTGTTGTTTTGAGTGTTCCAAAGGTTGACACAAGTTTGAATGATAATATGGGATGTTTTGGCATGTTTGGTTGAGGTCACGACGTCCTCAGACATATTTCGGATGCTCAACGTGTCATTTTTGAACTTGAAAGGTTAGCAGATTTTGCTGGTATTTTGCTGCAGCAGATTTGTTCTTCGCATTCGCGAAGGTTGTCCCACATTCACAAAGGTGAGGTTGGTTAGGGGGTGAAGATGCTCTTCACGTTAGCAATTAAGGGGACGCGTTCGCGTAGGTTTGGGTCTCCAATGAATCACGGACGCGTGGGTGGCATCGTGTTCACGTAGGGAAGTTGGAGCAGCTGGGACCCCAGGAGTTTGTTCATCGCGTTCGCGTAGGAAGGATCGCGTTCACGAAGGCTCTGGTAGCTGAAGCTTCGCGTTCGTAGGAAGGAGCTCGCGTTCGCGGAAGAGGTAAAAGTGAGCTGTGGATTTTTTATCTACGGGAACGCGAGGAGGATGTCACATTCGCAAAGAAGGTCGCATCTGGGCAAAATGTTTAAGTTCAAAAAATGAGGGTTTTAGGCCATAATTTCAAAACTCATTAGAGAGATCGAGAGAAGGAGAATTTAAAGGAGATTTTCAGGGGAGTGAATGGGGTAAGTGTTCTTCACTTCTTTTTGGTTGAATTCCATGATTATGTCTTGATTCTTAACATTTAATTTGGGAATTTGGGGTGAAAATTGGGGAAAATGGAAGAAAATTTGGAGAATGGATTTTTGGGATTTGGATGGCCATTTGACGTCGGATTTTGGTGAATTTGATATGGGTAGACAGTGGGAGGATAAGGATTCTAATGGTATGATTTTTATCGAATTTTGAGATGTTGGCTCGGGGGTCGGGTTTGGCCAATTTAGAGATTTTTTATGTAGCTTGATTATTTTTTCGTGGGCTTTATTCCTTTAGCATATATTGATGTTATGATTCTGATTTTGGATAGAATTTGAGGCCGAGTCGAGTGGTAAAGGCATCGCGAAGTAGATTTTCATCCGGTTTGAGGTAAGTAATGATCGTAAATCTAGACCTGAGGGTATGAAACCCCAGAATTTCATACTGTTTTAATAAATAAGGTGATGCACATGCTAGGTGACGGGCGTGTGGGCGTATACCGGTAGGGATTATGGCTTGGTTCGTCCCGTGGTAACTATAGAGTTACTTATTTTAATAAACTCTATATGATATCAACCTATTTTAGAAAAGAATCTGTTAATTTGGGTTGAATACCATGTTTGAGGCATTGTGCCGAACTGTTTGGACCCTCAAGAATATTTTACTACTTTCCTCACACTGTTTTGATTCGAAAGCATATCTTCAGTCATGATTTTTACCTGTTTATTTTTTATTCAGTTTCATTACTATAATTTAAATATATGAAAGTTGTTTGGGCTGAGTTTCCCTGATTTTTACCAAAATGGCCGAGTGGTTGTGAGGTTGATGACTGAGAGAGGTCGAGGGCCTGATGGTGAGGATTATATATATATATATAGATCGGGTTGCACACCGCAGCGATTTGTTGGATCGGGTTGCACGCCACAACGATATAGCGCTTGGGCTGTTGGAGCCCCTCCGGAGTCTGCATACTCCCAGTGAATGCATTCGACTATACATTAACGGATCGGGTTGTATGTCACAATGATTATTATTATGAGATATCTATTGAGCGGGAGTTTTAAGTGTGATTGCTAATTGATGAGAGTTGGGTTACGAGTGACTGAGAGGCTTGCCCGAGAGGCTATATATATGAGTGATACTTTGTCCAAGGAGCTTGTTTATGAACTTGCTGCTTTTTCACCCTTCTTTTATCTGAGCCTCTATTGAAAAATATTGAACAAATGTTTTAACTAACTTTCTTTTAAACTGGAGTTTTTACGAGATGTTCGAAAATTGAACTACGGATTTGACTTTGATATTTCTATTGAGACTCTATGTTAGATTATTTATATGATTTAAATGCTCGTCACTGCACTCAGCCTTTATTTAATTTGGTTACTTACTGAGTTGGCGTACTCATGTTACTCTCTGCACCTTTTGTGCAGATCCGAGTGCCAGAGCATTAGAGTGAGAGCTTTTAGCAACTTCTGAGTATTTCCGTAGATAGCAAGGTAGTTGCACGGCGTTCGCAGCCCTGCCTTTCTCCATCCTATCCTTAGTGTTATTTATTTCAGTCTTTTTTAGTATTGAAAAGACAGTACTAGACAGTATCTTAGTGGCTCAGACTAATGACACCAAGATCGGACAGTGTGGATGTATTTGTGTATTTGTTTTTTCCGCTTATTTTGTTATATCAAAATGAAAGACTTTTGTTCTTAACTGATTTGGAAATAAATTTATTAAAGGCCTTTATGTTATTAGTGTTTAATCAGCTTGCCTAGTACTGTGATAGGCGTCATCACGACTAGGGTAGTTTGGGGTCATGACAATTGCAGTAATTGATTTGGAGATTTGTTGTTTTCAGCTTACAAGAGGAAGAGATGAAGGGCAAAAATTATCCCATTGTAGGTGCCAAAATGTGTTTGCAATAATTTAATAGTATGAAAAATATTCTACAACAAAAGTAAATATGAAAAAGAGATTTTATTGATTAATATTTATGAGTACTATTCTACGTATTCCATTGACTCGTCTCTCTAAATTTCTTCAAAATTTGAGGGTTTGAGGGGCGTATTTCTTGAATTATCAAGAATGTTGGGTAGTACTTCGCCATTTTGGGTTGATCTCCGAGAAGAATTCTGCTGACCATTCTGTTCATGTTGAACAACTTTGCGATTGATAATTGATCTCTCTGTATGAGGATATCTTCACCAATTACGAAATGCTCTTCTACAAATCTAAATGCCCTCTAGAGCGTTATGTAACCCCTCTATGTATAGTTTTAGAGGGTAGATATTCTGATTACATATAAAACTTTTTACGTAATTCTAAGGTGCCTATGTGTGTCATCAAACTTATCACACAAACTAGGTAATAAGGTTGCGTGTGATTGAGAAAGATGTGTCGACACTTTTTGATCTTTGATTGGTCATTGATTTTTGACTGGGATGCCATATCATTTTAATAAGTAGCATTATCTTATTGGCCTTGAATTTGACTAGACATGCCATGTCACTTAACACATGATATGATCCTAGGCCTTAAGATGAAATGGACGTTGGGCTTGAAAATAATAAACTACACTTTGTGAGCACGTGATTTTTACCCCAAGTAAAAGAATTCCAAAATCAAAATAAATAAATTTTGTTACAACAATTTGTGACTCGTGTGAGATACCAGTGTTGGTAAATTGGATGTACAAGAGTTAAAAAGGGAATTAATTAGGAAATTATCACAAAAATAGCAGAACAAATACTAGGAAAATTTAAAAAAATGATAATAAATAAAATAAAATAATAATATAATAAAAATAAATAATAAAATACATCTGGAAATAATAGAATAAACACATTTGGAAATAAATACAAAATCAAAAAATAAAAAAACAAAAGTAAAATACTAAATACAAATACAATACAAAGGTTGGGCCAAATTTTAAAGAAATACGTGTAATACAAAAAAACGGACCAGGCCCAAATGGTGACCCAGTCCGACTAACCCTTAAATAAAACGAAGCCGTTCAAGTTTAAATGATCTGTGCCGTTGATTCAAATAATCAACGGATCAGATGAGCGGTGCCTAATTAAATAA
>MU714050.1:0-10709 GCA_026770625.1 Nicotiana glauca
AAACCGATAAAATCTGAGCTAGGGCCTCCTGAAGACCCGGAATCATAATAGGCACAGCTGGTGCCTGAGCAGGTGTTGTTGGAGTCTCTACAGCTGGAGGCTGATCCTGAATGGGGGCAACTGGTGGGTTAACTGGTGTTGCCCCTGCTGCTCTGCCACGACCACGACCACGGCCGCATCCACGACCTCTAGTGGGTGGCAATGGTGGTCGTCCGCCACGTCCGTAGTACATGTTCTCGCCATCTGCAAGAGAATAGGATACTGAAGTTTAGTTCTCGGATCAACAAAGTCGCACGACAAGAATTTTAAAAAAATATGAGGTGTTTCCTAAAGGTTCTGCAGTCTCTCGAGGATAAGTACAGACGTCTCCGTACCGATCCGCGAGACTCTACTAAACCGGCTCATGACTCGCGAGACCTGGTAACCTAGGCTCTGATACCAACTTGTCACGACCAAACCCCGGTCGTGATGGCGCCCAACATCTTGTTAGGCAAGCCCGACCATTTAACATTTCCATCCCAATTATTAAACTTAAAAATACCAATTAAGCATAAACTCTCGGAATTCTTAATAATAATAATAGTGCGGAAACCAATATAACAGTAATAACAGCCCAATAGATCTGGCGTCGCAAGTCTGAGCCTCTAGATACAACTGGATATCATCCTATACATAAACAAGTCTAGTGCGGGAGTAAAACAAATGACAAGAGGAGAAAATCGGGTCCTGCGGACGCCGACAGCTACCTCGAAGACTCCGACACTAAACCGAGTAGCAGCAAATAATCCCAGCTAAACCTCCAGGATCCCTCTATATCTGCACACAAGGTGCATGGAGTAAAGTGAGTACTCTAACTCACTGAGTAATAGCAATAAATAACAACTGAAAGAAAGGAATCCTGTAAGAACACTACGCAGTTCTATAAATAACAGTGCAGGTAGTAACATTTCTAAATGGGGAAATCTAGTACCAATCCCCTACAGTCCAACAGTTTTCCAACACTGTCGCGGCGCGCAGCCCGATCCTCACTAATACTGCTGTAGCCTGTAGCCCGATTCGATACAATATATATAGTGCTGCGGCGTGCATCACGATCCAATATAATATATATAATGCTGCGGCGTGCAGCCCGATCCAATATAATAGTCGACTGGGCTTACTGGGTGTGTGTGCAGACTCCGGAGGGGCTTCTTCAGCCCAAGCGCTATAATACTGCAGCCTGCAATCCGATCCATATAATATATCACTGTGGCATGCAGTCCGATCCATATAATATATATCAGTGCGGCGTGCAGTCCAATCCATATATATATATCAGTGCGGCGTGCAGTCCGATCCATATATATATATATATATATATATATATATATATACACACACTACTGCGGCGTGCAGCCCGATCTGGTATACATCAAATACCCTCGCTATGGGGTCCTGGACCCCTCTCAGTCAATATAGACTTGGCCTCTCGGGCCCACTAAGCTAAGACAAGGTATTCAACCCTAGGTGCTTCTCATTTAGAGTGCAATTGCTAATACCGGTTCATATTATGTTTTACAGTTAAGGACATGATTGCGAGTATGTATTCAACAGGTAACGTGAGGTTAATTAGCTCAACTGACTCCCCTAAGGGTTCTACATATCGGCACAAGGCCCCAAACATGGCAACTAGCCCAAAATATACGGATATAAGCTCGGTCTCAGTCAAAAAGTATAGTAAGTCATCAATTGGGATGGACCAAGTTCGAGTCCCCAGCAGTAATATCACCACGCTCATCACACGGCGTGTGTTTCATCTCAACATAGCACCGTATAGAGCAAATACGGGGTTTCAAACCCTCAGTACATCATTCATAACCATTACTCACCTCAAACCGGCCAAAATCCTAGCTCGCCTTGCGCTTTCCTCGCAAATCGACCTCCTCGAGTGTAGAATCTGACCAAAACCACAAGGAATAGGTTATAATAAGCTAATGGGACATAACCCAATTGAAAGAACTCAAAAAACACCCAAAAACACAATGTTGGCAAAACCCGAGCCCCAGGCCCGTTTCTCAAAAAATTACAAAATTTACATTTTCGGAATCCTCGTCTCGCCATCAGTCCGTACATATAAAATTTATCAAAATCGGAGTTCAAATGCCCCTTCAACTTCTAATTTTTCATTCCCAAAAGCCAAGCCCTAATTTCTTCAATTTTTACCCAATTTTTCAGAGAATTAATGGATGATTCTTCAATTAAATGATGTATCTAGGTCACGAGACTTACCTCTAATCACTTCCCGTCGAAATCCCCTTCAAAATCTATCAACAAGCTCTCAAGGTGGATGTAAAAATGGAGGAAAATGGCTATCCCTCGCGGATGATATGTTATTAAAAAGATAATTGACGCCCAGGCATTTGCTCTATGCGATCGCATAGAACCAGCTCCTCACCCTATACGTTCGCACTCAGGACCCCGCGTTCGCATAGCACATTGCACCATAAGGACCCCAGGTCCAATTAACACTGAGCGATCGCAGCCTCCTCTATGCGATCACAATGCTCAACCAAACAGCCCCTCAAAGACACTCTATGCGATCGCAATGCCCCTATGCGATCGCATAGAACAAAAGTTCTGCAACAGCTGACTGCAATTTCTGCAACTTCCTAAGTCCAAAATCTTCCGTTTAACCATCCGAAATCACCCCGAGGCCCCCGAGACCTCAACCAAAAACACCAACATACCCCGAAATATCATACGAACTTGTTCCAATCATAAAAACACATACAACAACACAAGAATCATCAAATTACCACGGATTCAAGCCTAAATTTAACTAAAACTTTCGAAACTCACACTCGATCAAAAACCCGACCAAACGACGTCCGAATGACCTGAAAATTTGCAGATATATCCAAAATTGCCTAACAAAGCTATTGCAACTCTCGGAATTCCATTTTGATCCTCGGATCAAAATCTCACCTATCAACCGGAATCCGCCAAAATTCGAACTTCGCCAATTCAAGCCAAATTCTACACCGGACCTCCAAATTCAATTCCGATCGCTCTCCTAAGTCAAAAATCATCCCCCGAAGCTAACAAAATCACCAGAACTCACATCCGAGCCCTCTAACTACATAGTCAACATCCGGTTGACTTTTCCACAACAAGCTTCCTTCTAAGAGGCTAAGTGCCTCATTTTCAGCTAAAACCAATACAACTCTATCCGGTCAACTCAAACACTGATATTAAATCATAGAGGGACATAATATGGGGGAAATAGGGCGGTAAATCACGTAACGACGGGCCGGGTCATCACAGACGGGTAATAGGTCTGGGTCGGGGAGCCGGGGGAAGGGTAGTAGCTTGGCGACTAGATTCACCAATTTTAGATTGTCCCTTACCACCAAAAATATTTTTTCAAAGAAAATGACATATTAATTATTATTATGCAAACTAAAACAAACAAAAATATATTCTTAAAATTTAAGAGTTGGAACGAGTTTACTGAATTAACGAACAACTTCTTGAAAATTGAAAATTGAAAATTGTTGAAGACTTGAATACTTCAATTCACCAACTTCACAATTTTTCACATAATTGCAATAATAAAGTAAGCAATTATAGAAGAGAATTAGATATAGATTGAGAGAGATTGATGAATTTGTGAGTAAAAATGAAAGAATGAGGTGGTATTTATAGTTGAAAATTGAGAACAAGTATAATTATATAAAGTTTGGGGGCCAAATGGCTATTTTTAAAACTCCCAAACGGCTCTTTTTTGATGGCCAACGGCTAAATTTAAAAATCTGATCGCTGGCCATTTTAAAAAAGAAAAAATTTAAATTATAGTCTTTGAGGACCGCTAGGCCCGGCCCAGGCCCGCCTGCCGGTCCCGGGCTCATAGACTAAATGTCCAAGACCAGCCCGCTATGGGCTTGGAGTACCATTTGGGACCGGCCCATTGAGACCGGACCATTAGGCCCGTTAGGCCCGCGGTCCCGGGGCGGTCTCGGGCTGGGCCCGGCCCACAGTGCACCCTTAAATCAAAAGGGAAAAATTGGCTATTTAACGTATAGCCCATTTACATTCCAATTATAGCCACATTACAGCCCCAATTTGAACCCAATTTCAACAGGCCCATTTTCAAAACCAACCCAATCCATAACCCAATTATAATACCCGACCGGATCTCCCTGTTAATCACAGCCATTGATCTAGAAGATCAACGGCTCAAATTAAACATTTACTTTTTTAATTCACAGACTAACCCTCAACCATAATTCATTTCCACCCTTCAGCCGTTGAATCCCCAAACTCTCTCAAGGTTCTCCGGAACCCTAGCCTCCACCTACCTTGTTCCACCGTGTTTTCACCGGAGTCCATGGCTTCTCAGGCCATGGACAGCCTATACTTACCTCCCATGGCTCCTCCATGCCTGTTGTTCGAAGGTTTGAGGCCAGACCTCGAGGGTCTTCACTCAGACCTTCACCAATTTCGGCTATCTCCAGCCTTTCTCCGGTGACTTTTGGTCTTTTGAGCTTGATTATGACATTATCCGACTTAGATCGGATTTTTGTGAAGCCTTTATCATCTCTAGGGTTCATCTGAAACCCTAACTATCAAGGTTCTCTCCGATTATTTTTAGATCTGTTACATGTTTGCACTATTGCTTAAGTTTCTCAAACGTTTTCTCCGATTTTCTTTCAAAAGTTACTTCTTTTCGATTAGGGTTTATGGAAGGTTCTTAAAATGTTTCTGACTCTTCTTCTTCTCCTTTTCTTGGTGTGAATCGATACCCGCTATGTTCTTATTTTGCCCTTTTCTGACTTGCATGTTTTCTCCGCGTGTTCTTATATTTGCTGTATTATGAAGTTTTCTGTTGTGCTCCGTTCTGTCTTCTACTGGTTTCAATATCAGGTTCTCACATGCCTATTTTATGTGTTTCTTTACTGTGTTTTCCTACTGAGTTTTAGTCCTTTGTTTGCCTTTATCGGACTTTGCCTGGACTCTTTCTAGATATGTTTCATTGACTGTTTCTTTAAGTTTACACTACCTGAACTTATTTAAATTCCAAGCTTTTCTTGAAACTTGTTTCCTGTCATTGTGCTTGTATGCTTCTCATGAGACTCTGAAAGAGATCTCTAAGTCTGTAGCTTGCCTTCTAATCTCTGTATCGAATTTGAGTGTAAAAAACCTAGGATTTGGGGATTTCTTTGGCAAATGTGGTTTTATGTTTGGACAAGGGTTCTATTTTGAAACTTTGAAATCTCAGTCTCACTCCAAGTTTATGAATTGAATTTGAACTTTTTCTGCGTTGGTAATTTTGAAACTTTCTTGCTAGTCTTTCGTAATTAGCATGACCTCCTTCTTGCTTGACATGTCAATGTGTTTTATATATGAGAACTTCTCTTTCAAAGGTTTTGCCAACTGTTAATTGATTCTGAATCCCTTTAATGTTGCTTATTTGATTGTTACTGATTTTCCCCTAAATTAAAACTTTCCATTTGTCACGACCCGGATTTTCCACCATTGGAATGGTGATGGCGCCTACTCGTGGTAGCTAGGCAAGCCAACTAGATTACCTTTCCCTTACTAAACAATTTTTTCAACAGTTTATAGCATCGATAAAGAACATGAAATTTAATAAGAACAATAGCGAAAGTCTGATTTATAAATACGAATCAAAATGCGGAATAGTCAATAATAGACTCTACCCAAGATTTGGTGTCACAGTGCTCATGAACTACTAAGAATATACTAAATACAATGGTCTGAAAGAAATATATAAGATGTTCGTCTCGAAAACAATGAGGCAACAGTCTAAAAGAGAACATAAAGAAGAGACGCCGGCGAAGTAGTGACGAGGCTAGACTGGACACCATATAAACCTGGGAGATACGATATAGGAGGGGAAGACATGCTATGGGGAGATACAATATCAACAGTAATCCCAAGTTACAAACTAGAACAGCTTAGATTCGAGCGAATTGGAGGTGGAACCGCGAGGTAAAGCGATAGTTGAGGATTAAGTGGATTTCAAGGCTTTGAGGTAAGTGTTTGGTTTAACCCTAGCTTTAGGAAATATGAGTTGAGTCTTGTTGCTAATTGATAGGTGATCGAGTACGATGTATAGGCATGGTGATGAGTATCTATACATCGGTGTCTAGCATGACCGTGAGTCCTTATAATGTGATTACCATGACTTGGTTGTGAACTCTGTGTTTATTGGAGAAATTTCATATGTTGTGAATAACATGTGAACGGTAAAATAATTATTTGATTACCGGGAGCATTGGCTTGAATTGTCATACGAATATTGAAAGTATATGAAATGACTGAATTCTTTGGAGCGTTGGCTCAAAATGGTAGAGTGAATTAAGAAAAAGAAAGCGTTGTTGATTATTCCCTTGCCGGGACGTTTGGTTGAACTTGTTGGTTTCTCTCCCTTGCCGGGATTTTTGTCAAATGTTTGCTTATTGTTATATCCCTTAATTGTGACTGTTGTTTGAGGAGTCAGACCATTAAATGATATTGAGGAGAGGGTTGCGCGCCGCAACAATGATATCGAGGAGCGGGTTCCACGCCGCAATAATGATATTAAGGATCGGGTTGCACGCCGCAACAATAATATTGAGGATTGGGTTGCGCGCCGCAATAGTGACACCTAATAAAGGGTATGTGTCAGGTTGTGTGCCGCAATAGTGATACCTGGTAAGTGGTATTTATGGGTCGGGTTGCACACCGCAACAGTGATATTTGTGGAGCGGGTTGCACACCGCAATAGTGATTATTGTTGAGCGAGTTGCACACTGCAACAGTTATTGATACCATGTATTTGTATTGAGTATTAATTCCTTGTTCATTGTGAATCTAAGCTGTTCTAGTTTGTAACTTGGGATTACTGTTGATATTGTATCTCCCCATAGCATGTCTCCCCCTCCCATATTGTATCTCCCAGGTTTATGTGGTGTCCAGTCTAGCCTCGTCACTTCTTCGCTGGGGTTAGGCTAGACACTTACCAGCACATAGGGTCAGTTGTGATGATGCTACACTTCTGTGCATTTTTGCACAGGTCCAGGTTTTGAGGAGTAGCAGCAGCATTAGTGCGGGAGCAGGTTTTCATTTTCATGAGACTGAGGTAGCCTTACAGGCGTCCGCAGGCCCGACTTCTCTTCTTTATGCTCTCTTTTAGACTGTTGCCTCTTTGTTTTCGAGACAAACAACTTATATATTTCTTTTAGACCATTGTATTTAGTATATTCTTAGTAGTTCATGAGTACTGTGACACCAAATCTTGGGTAGAGGCTATGATTGACTTTTTCGCGTTTTGATTCGTATTTAAAAAAATTAGACTTCCGCTATTGTTCTTATTAAATTTCAGGTTCTATAATGATGTTGTAAATTGTTAAAGTAATTGTCTAGTAATGAAAGGGTAAATACATTGGCTTGCCTAGCTACCACGAGTAGGCGCCATCACGATCCCGATGGTAGGAAATCCGGGTCATGACAAG
This sequence comes from Nicotiana glauca, assembly GCA_026770625.1. NCBI lineage: Eukaryota > Viridiplantae > Streptophyta > Magnoliopsida > Solanales > Solanaceae > Nicotiana > Nicotiana glauca. The sequence goes on from MU714050.1 coordinate 7,497, forward strand.
TTGGTATCAGAGCTCTAGGTTACATAGGTCTCGCTACTCACGGAAAACTCAGTAGAGTCTGAGGGATCGGTAGGGAGATGTCTGTATTCATCCCCTAGAGGCTACAGATTTAGGAAAGTTTCACATTTGTTCTTTCTTGTCGTGAGGTTCTATTTCTCAAGTACCTATTAAATTTCTATTCTGTTCCTACGCAGATGGCGAGAACATGTTCTTCCTCTTCTACCGCGCAGTAGTCCGAGCTCCCAGCAGCAGATCCAGTGGCAGAGCCTCAGGCTAATTTGGAGAAGGGGGTGCCAGCTCCAGCAGTCCCGGTGGGCCTAGCTCAGGTCCCAAAGAGGTTCATTGCCACCCCAGTTCTTAAGGACGCTCTAGTCCGATTGGCAAGCCTTATAGAGGGTGTCATTCGAGCGAGTTTGCTTCCAGTGGTTCCGCCAGCTGTGGCAGGTCAGCCGGGTATAGTGGCTCAGGCCGGGAGTGAGATCACTTTTCAGGAGGCAGCCAATGTGGGTCGTAGAGTTGAAACAGCTCTACTACAGGGAGGTAGTCATGGGTCGGATAAGAGGCCCCATCATGCAGGTAGATTCAGTGGTACCTCGTCAGGATGTAGAGGTTCTTATGGTAGGGGCCATCCTCCAGGCCTTTTCAGTCAGCTCCCCATGTCACTCATGGCACTTCAGGTGGTCATTCAGGTCGATAGGGTCAGCCTCAGTTCCTTCAGCTACAGCGTTCGTGCAGATGTTATGAGTGTGGTGAGTATGGTTACAACAGGAGGGTTTGCCTGAGGTTGAGGGTGCTCAGCCGCAGTAGACGAGGTTTCGCCATGCTTGTGGTGATCCGAGGAATATTGTCAGATTTTGCCCTAGAGCTTCGAGCAACTCTCAGTATCAGAGTTCTCGCACCCGGATTCGGGCACCAGAGGTTCCTCAGCCTGCCCAGCCAGTTAGAGGTGGTGGCAAATGTCATAGAGGTAGAGGTAGAGGTCATAGAGGTGGAGCTCAGGCCGCCAGAGGTAGAGGCTAGCCAGCAGCCAGGCCAGAGGCTGAGTCTTCAGATGCAGACATTACAGGTACTATTCTGGTTTGTGATAGAGATGCGTCAGTGCTATTTGACCCTGGGTCTACATATTCATATGTGTCATTTTATTTTGCACCCTGCCTGGCTATGTCTAGTTATGATTTGGACATACCTGTTTATGTATCTACACCAGTGGGTGACTCCATAGTAGTCGACCGGGTGCATCGTTCTTGTGTGGTTGTGTTTGAGGGTCTTGAGACCCGTGTTGATTTATTGCGCTTAGACATGGTGGATTTCGACGTCATATTAGGGGTGAATTGTTTGTCCCCGTATCATGCTATCTTGGATTGTCATGCCAAGATCGTGACTTTGGTTTTGCCAGACTTGGCCCGATTGAAGTGGAAAAGGACCCCAGGACATGCCACCCGCAGTATTATTTCATATGTGAAGGCTCGACGTATGGTCGAGAAGGGGTGTTTGGCTTATCTGGCATATGTTCGCTATTCCAGTACAGAGGTTCTATATATTGATTCGGTTCCTATTGTTCGGGAGTTCCCCGAGATTTTCCCTTCAGACCTGCTAGGTATGCCACCCGACAGGGGTATTGATTTATGTATTGATCTGGCTCTGGGCACTCAGCCCATTTCTATTCCGCCATATCGCCTGGCCCCACCAGAGTTGAAACAGTTAAATGATCAGTTGCAGGATATGTTGGAGAAGGATTTCAGTAGACCCAATGTTTGTCCTTGGGGAGCGTTGGTGTTATTTGTGAAGAAAAAGGATGGTTCGATGAGGATGTGCATTGATTACCTGCAATTGAACAAGTGACGATTAAGAAAAAGTATCCACTGTCGAGGATTGATAATTATTTGACCAGCTTCAGGGCGCAAAGGTGTTTTCAAAGATAGACTTGAGACCTGGCTACCATCAGTTGAGGATTAGGGCATCCGATGTCCCTAGGTCAGCATTCTGCACTTACCGTGGGCATTATGAGTTCTTGGTCATGTCATTTGTGTTGACCAATGCCCCAGCAGCATTTGTGAAGTTGATGAACCGAGTGTTCATTCTTTACTTGGACTTGTTCATGATAGTTTTTATTGATGATATTCTGGTGTACTCCCGCAACCAGGTAGAGCACGAGCAGCACCTCAGAGTGGTTCTTCAGACTTTGAAGGATAGTCAGTTGTATGCTAAGTTCTCGAAGTGCGAGTTTAGGTTGAGTTTGGTTGCATTTCTGGGTTATGTTGTATCAGCAGAGGGTATTCAGGTGGACCTGAAGAAGATTGAGGCAGTCAAGAACTGGCCTCGACCAGCATCAACTACTGAGATTCGGAGTTTCTTGGGGTTAGCAGGTTACTACCGCCGGTTCGTGGGGGTATTTTCATCCATAGCAGCCCCGATGACCAGGTAGACCCAGAAGGGTGCCCAGTTCAGATGGTCAGACGAGTGTGAGGACAGCTTTCAAAAGCTCAAGACAGCTCTGACTACAGCACCGATATTGGTTTTGCCCACAGGCTCAAGGCCTTATGTCACACCTCCTTTTTCCGCTACCCGCGAGGGCGCAAGGGAGTTTTTCCAATTAAAGGACAATCGAAACTGGATTTATTTTAATTCATTCAGAGTCGCCACTTGGGAGATTTAAGGTGTCCCAAGTCACCGGTTGAATCCCGAATCGAGAAAAGAATGACTCTGTTCAACAGTCTACGCACCAGAAATCCGGATAAGGAATTCTATTAACCCGGGAGAAGGTGTTATGCATTCCCGAGTTCCGTGGTTCTAGCACGGTCGCTCAACTGTCATATTCGGCTTATTTATCTGATTTATACCATGCTTTAACTTATGTGCAAAATTTAACTTTTAACCGCTTTNACTGTAAAATTTGCTAAACGGCCCGTCCCGAGTTTCTAAGTATTTTTAATTAAGAAATTAATGAGGGCCCCGCAATTATATATTTGATTTAGCGAGGCTCGTCTCCTTTATTTTAGAATATCCTTAAATGACTACATTTCTATTTTTAGTTTTTCTCTATAATAAAGAAAGAAAAATCCTAATTAATTACGAACTGAAAAACGTAATACACTCAATTAAATTGGAACAAATATTAATGGAAAGGAATTTAGCTTATATATAAAAAAAAATAATTAGGAATTTCGAAATTTATAAATAAATGCGAAATGTGACAACTAATATTCAAAAGAA